>CAKALG010019610.1:0-10187 GCA_916700815.1 Helicolenus hilgendorfi | reverse complement strand
ATTTTTTAGGATGTAAACATTTTTAGCCTTTATCAAATTGTCAAAAACTGATATTTGCAATCTGCAAACCCTCTGAATCAGACACACCGACTGGGTTGATTTTGGTAACACAACCAGTTAACAACACAGGAAGCTGCATGAATATTTCAGTTATTATATTGCAGTTTCATTGTTAATATAATTATTGGCCTATCACCTAATGCATTTCTATTGTGAAACAAATCTGAGAAAACACTTTTCTGAGCATTTAGAAACACAACAGTAACCCTTACATAGTCCAGCCAAGCTCCACTGCCCAACAGCTACGCCATCATAATGAGAAAAAATATATATATTCTAATATATAAAAAAATCTCTTTACCACACATTTGCGGTGCTTTCAAAATGGCAGGAAATAAAACAGTGTGTTCAAGCTAAATGTGGAATTTATAAGCTGAAAACACACCATTTTAAGAGTACTCCCATTGGTGCTCTCAGATTTTCTTTTCAACCACAAACACAGGGGATTCCTCACTTCTTTAATTGTTAGAAAACGTAGTATTCCTACGGGATCCTTGCACTGTGGCAAAGCCTGTAATAGAGTCATTCAGAGACTCACTGATATTCACTATATCTCTGACTGATTAACCTCTAATGTTTCATCAGTGTAGTAACAGAAGCCTAACTGTCCAAAAAGGAAATATCACTCCCGTTGTGTGGTAATAATAAAACATACAATACTGCACCGAGACAAACTGATCTGAGGTCCACGTGAGCACAAGTTTTAAACTGTAATGTATGTAGTTCCCATGGGAACCAACAGGCACAATACAGGACAACAACCTGGTTTCCTCCCTACAAGAAACACCACTCAGCTGATGTGATTTCACATCAGCTGAAATAATGCTGTAAATATCAAGAATATGCAACAGAGATGTATACGTACTACAAAATATAACAATAATAATCAATTGTGAAGTGTTTACATAAAATAAAAAATGTATCAATAAATTACAAATAGAGCAAATACAGTAAAATACATAATAAAAAAAACATGTATTCAAAATAAAATTAAACCAAAATATTTCACAATAAAAATAATATTTAAAGAAAATATTTTTTTTTTTTAAAAAGCAGAAAAGCAAGTGTGTCCTAATCTTAATAAAGGATGACTCTATGAAGCCATGATCACCTTTAGTCCTTTGGATCACGAAAAGGCCAGAGTCTGAAATCTGTTCGGAGTCTAGTCCCTGGTGTGATTTAAAGATCTCAAGCTGTAACTAAAACTGCATGTTTTCCCTCATCCTGGGTCAGTCTGGAAGTATAGGGTTTTGTACTAACTGCAGTCTATAGGCAGCTCTGTTTGGCTCAGGCAGCTACACAGTGAGACAAGATGTGACAAATGCACTAATAACAGTTTGCAGGTTCCTGAGCGAAGGGACAGCGTGTAGGATTTGGCGACATCTAGTGGTGTGGTTGCAGATTGCAACCAACTGAATACCCCTATCCAAGACTGCGGTAACATGAGCTGCTGAGTGCAAAACCGTGGTAACGCCGTTCACTCACTCAGAGGCCATCCTTACCATATTAACATTATTATTATTATTCACAAGTGTGTCTGAGAACTTCAGGTAAGATTAAGGTAAGAGCCGGAGTTTGGTTTGTCCGGGTTACTGTAGAAACATGGCGGAACAACATGGCAGACCCGGTCAAGAGGACCCGCTCCCTGTGTAGATATGAAGGACTCATTCTAAGCTAAAGAAAACTCAACCATTCTTGGTTTCAGGTGGTTAGACACTAATGGAAACATAGTTTTGAAAATTCTATTCCATTTCTGCAAATAGATCTCTTGAGATGTTACACACTGTTCCTTTAATCTTTGATGGTTTAGTTAATGGGATCTTAAAACTATAGTCATATTTTCTGGGTCCGTACTGAAATGTACCGCACCGCGTAGACCGCCAACACACAGACAGGAAATAGTAGTGGCCCCTGTACAGAACCTTGGGGAACTCCACTGAACGAAGGCACCTTTGATGAACTTGAATCCCCATCAGGTATAGTGACTCTGACTATTGTTCTATTCTAATACTGACCTTGCCCCCACTGTTGAAACGACCAACACATAAATCTAAAACCTGCCAATTCAGTATCAGCTGGTCATTTCAAAGAAGATCCAGAGCGTGGCTCTTCATATGTGCGGTTCCAAAAGTGTTTGAGAAACAGCATGAAGACTGTTTCTTAGTCTTTATGTCATGTAAGGGATATCATATCGGAGGTGTCTATCATCGCCCTGAAGGGGATTCTTTCACAACAATGCCCGGCTCGTTGTACATTATCCCACTTATTACACGGCTAACTTCAAGAAGAAATCAATATTTTGACACAAAAACCGTCCGCCAGTGTCTGACATCAGAACTGCGCCCATAGCAATGGTGTGCTCTACATAGCAACGGTTTGTTATTTCTTTATAACAGATCGTTGCCTAGGGAAGCTAAGATAGCATCTACTGGCTCCAGCCACATATCTACTGTACAGACATAACAGAGAGGCATCAATCTACCCATCTAGCTCTCAATAATAAAGCAAATCCGTATATTTCCCACAATGTTGATCTATTCCTTCAAAAAAAAGATGTAAACATCTGTTGGACTTTCACTGTTAAACTCAACAGAATCACATATACTGTATTTGTCGCACCCCTTAGTGTCACTTTATTTTCAGCATCACAACCACTATAGTTAGTTTTAGGAAATAACTACATGGTTGGACTTAAAACTACAACGACTGTACGGTGAAAGTGACACTGAACGTTGTGAACACGGGACATGAACGAACAGCTGATTGTAACGTGACACAGGGAACACGAACAGCGGTCTCTTGGATTAAATGTCTTTCGCTCTTTAAACTACATCACCACACTCCCGGTGCACTTTCTTGGAGCATTTACTGTTGGGTTTACATCATAGGCTAGTCAATGGAAGGCTTTCAGTCGGGTGTAAATGACTGTACAATTTGGCCACATTCTTTGGAAACAGATCACACACATCATCTAACTCTGCTTTCCCTTCAGCGATGCTAAAATGAAGCGTAGAATCAAGCGGAAAAAAAAAATGTTTTTAGCAGAGCCACTGCAACACAGTCTCACGGCAGTCTGATCTATTTGATTTGTGTTCATCGACACAAATTTCCCTTTTTGTCGTGACGGTCAGCAAGACTTTCAACATCTTTTTTGTGCACTTTCCTACAAATGTCCAGCAACACGTGACACGCGTGTCAATTTACGCTACAGTCTTTTCAAAATAAAACTACTTTGTTAGGTTTAGGAATAGATCGACTTGGTTAGGTTTAGGCAACAAAACTACTGAGTTAGGCTTAGGAAAGGATCACAATCTGGGTTAAAATAACACCAGAAGTGGCGTTACTTTAAGTACAGATGTTACCCGACAAAAAGTACTTAGTTGGCTTTAAAATAACTCCAGAAGTGCGGTAACTTCACTCAACTCTGACTTGTGGTTTCACACGGGACACTAACACCAGTCTCCTGGGTGAAAGTCCTTTGTTTTTTGACCCACTCATCCACCTTCACCTCCTCCCTACTCAAACTCTTTATACTTCCTGATTCACAATTATGTGGATTACATACAAATTGATTTTGTGATGACCATCACAGAGAAAATGTGAAATGAGTGTCTACGTACACAAGTCAATAAAATAAAATGTTGTGACTATTTCAGAAAACTGCTGTGCGACGGGGATGGATGCTAATATGAAGCATCAGCAACGGATCAAGTGGACGTTTTCCAAAGTTACAGACATTTCAGTAAAACATTTGTTGTGTTTTCCCAATTTTTCTTTGCAGAACCACAGCTAAGGTTTGGTAGCCCCATTCCTACCAGGAAGAAATAACAGCAATAAACGTTTGGACATCTCCTATAGGATGCAGATACCCACTTGATTTGGCAAATTCAGACTGCTGAAGCATTTTATCTGCTCAAATTAAGTGTAGAATGTATCTTTTCACAGATCGGAGACATATTTTACAGTGTAATCTCATCAGGAAGGGATCACAGCCAATATGGAGCATGATTATAGTAACTATTTTATGATACACGGTGGTTGATTATTGTATTAAGAAAGAATTGAAGGAACTATCCGTTAAAAAAAATAAATGAAAACTTGCAAATATAGATCCAAACAAACATATTAAGCTCATATAAAAAGTGTTTCAAACATGGCACAGCAGACTGAAGACTGGGACGTACGGCATATACACTGCAACACACTCTCCTGTAACCATCCATCTAAGTGTATCTTGTAGACAAAGAGATTACAGCAGAGTACATCTCTATGCTGGGAGACATATCTCACCTTCTGAGTGCCTGTATGTGTGTTTGTGTGTGTGAGGGAGAGATTGTGTGCGTGTGTTCCAGTAATCTCTCTCTCTCCTGGCTGTCACCGCCTGTCGGCCCGCTGCCACGCTGTAATACGTGGACTGCTCCTTTATCTCTTGCATCACCGTCACCATCACTGTTATGATTTCTGCCTCTCCTGTGTGTGTGTATGATATTGCATAACTCAGGCGTGATAGATCACCCACTTAGCAGCTCTGATGAAATATGTGAGCGGTGGATTTTTATCATCGCGGGCGTCAAGAGGAAACTTTACCCTCAGACACACAGACGGTCCTGCTGCACTGCTACTGCACTAACTTAGTTTACACACAGACATGTGTTGCAACGTGCCAAGTCCAAGTGGTGGGATTAAGGAATAATTGTTACTTCATGGAATGTCTGTCCTGCCTCGGTCTAGCAGGTAGCATACTGCAGGATCAAAATAGTTTCTAAAAGACAGCAAGCTATGTCATCACATTATAATAAGAGACCCTTCATGACCCTTCAAGGTTGATTAGTATTAAGCCAAAACAAGAACTGCATTGCCCAATTGTGAAAAACATAGCTCTAAAATCCAGTTACTAACATGTTCATAATATTTACGACTGCAAATTTGATGACATATTTGAAGGAAAACCATTTTATTGACTTACTAACATTTATATTTCAATATTTGTAAGAAAGTAAGAAATCCATCATAACTTTATACCTGCATTATTACATACAACATGACAACCCAAAAATGGTCTCTTTGTAGTTGCATATAATTGATAATAATATGACTTTATGACATTTTTCAACATACTTTACTTTTTATGACATTTCGGCACACTATACATTTTAATATTTATTTTAAGTATTATACTATGACTTTTTTACATTCTATACTTTTCAGATTTTTTCCGACATTCTATACTATGACTTTTTTATGACTTTTTTCAACATACTATATTATGACTTTATAATGATTTTTTTTCAACATATTATACCATGACATTTTATGACTTATTTTGACATACTAAACTATGACTTTTTTATGGCTTTTTTTTTTATTTTTTACATACTATACTTTTCTGATTTCTTTTTTTTTCTCGACTTTTATATGATTTATTATGAAATACTACAGTATACTGTGACTTTTTTCAACATGCTTCACTCTGGCTTTTAATAATATATCAACTATATTTTTAGATTCTTTTAAAATACTATAATACGATCTTTTATGACTTTATTGCTACTTTTTTTTCAACATACTATACTATGGCTTCTTTTGACATAGGTTACTATGACTTTATAATGATTTTTTGACATACTATTCTATGACTTTTTTATTACTTTTTTTAACATACTATACTATGACTTTTTTCATGACTTACTTCGACATACTATACTTTTCTTTTTCTTGTTTTCTTTTTTCCAACACACTATACTGTGACTATTGTATGACTTTTTTGGATAAACTTTACTTTTTGAAAAAATTTTTTCGACATACTAAACTATGACTTCATAATGATTTTTTTTCAGTATACTATGCTTAGACTTTTTATGATTCATACTATTTGACTTATTTTGACATGACTGTGACTCTATAATGATTTTTCCAACATATTATACTTTGACTTTTTTATTACTTTTTTTCAACATACTTTACTATGATTTTTTTAAGGCTTATTTCAACATAGTATACTATGACTTTATAGTGATTTTTTTTTACATACTACATTATGACTTTTTTATGACTCTTTACGACATAATATACTATAACTTTATAATGATTTTTTATTTACATACTATACTATGGTTTAAATCAACATACTATACTATGGCTTAAATCAGCATACTATACTATGACTTTATAATGGGGTTTTTTTCGACATGCTATACTATAACTTTTTTATAAATGTTTTCGACATACTACACCTTTTTTTATTTTTGTTTCGACATACTATCCTATGACTTTTTATGATGTTTTTGACATACTATAATTTTTATATATTTTTTCGACATACTATACTATGACGTTTTTTATAACTTTTTTCAACATACTATATATAACTTGTTTTGACATACTATACCATACTATAACTTGGACATTTCTCGTCCAGCAAACACAACACAGGACAATCCTGGTTAATTTAATTTGATTTATATGGGTACTTCTGCTGCTAACTAGAATGTGCCAAATGATTTGAGTCCTTGGATTATGACAGCACAAGTGTAAGGCATAACTTGCACTGTGCTGTGATGTTGTTCCCCTCTTTCTGCGCTTCAGACAAAATAATGGCGGAATTTCAGAATGTTTAATTTCTTTTTTTTTTATCCTTGATATTAAGTTAATCCAAAAAAAGTACAGAAAGTAACAATCTTGTTACTTCAATGTCGTGATATTCGGATTAAGTTACTGATTACATTTTTTAACAGGTAATAAGTAATTGTAGTTCGTAAGTAACCCTCTCAACCTGGAGTCTTATGTGACAAATAGACAAGCTACACCATTGTGTGATTTACATTCTGCTTTCCGTATTTCTTGTTTCACTTAGAGAAGGCTTCAAAGATGAGAACTCTGTTACTATCATGAGGGAAAGTTTCCAGCAGGAAAGTGCTGGATCAAAAACAGATGTTGATAAAGGAGAGTTATCATCTTATGTTCAGCCAATCTGGTAATAGTATGTCCTTGGAGCAGCTACAAGATATCTGACATCACATTACATTTGTCCAAGTACCTGACCTTTGACCTCAGCCTGTAATGCTGATGGTTGAGAGTCTGAAGCGTACTGTACAGCATCACATTATCTTATATTATGCTTTATTATCTACAAATGTAACTTGTTTCAGTTGTTTTGGGACCTGAACAATTTGTCGAGGTGCCTAAACCCAGCTCCTTTAATCTGAGCCAAAATGGCCGCCCAGTGTGAGAGGGATCAGGTTTAAAGAGAGGATATAGAAGATCAGGGCAGGGTCATGGCTGAAATAACAGTCAACCAGGGTTCACATTTGTACATGCTGTGTGTGCGTCTGTCACATATAAATATGCACAGAGAGGCCGTATCATTTCCACACCTCTCTGTTTATTCTATGTGTGTGAATGGTGTGTTTATTAGCATCCACTAAGCTAAGTTGCCATCCGTTCTTTAGGGGAGTCAGCGGCAGATGATCAATGCTTCAGCCTCTGAGGGCCCCATCAATTCACAGCTTAGGTGTGTGAGAGATGGTTGTACGCACACATATAAACACACACACACACACAACTGTATATTGAGTTGTCAGGTAGGAGCCTTGGAGGATACACACCAAACACTAATCACTCTGTATTTGTGTATGTGTGTTGGTGCATCTCCCCCTGCAGTCTCTCTCCCTCTCTCTAATGGGTCAATAAAGAGCCATTCCACAGGATTTACTGGTATTTACCAAGGGACCAACACAGACAATTGTCAGTCAATCCAACTGCACCAATTAACAGCCAGTAAATGGACTGCTGAGTGGTCAGCTCATGGATGTATGTAGAGGACAGGGTACAGCGTTGGAGGCGGGGCCCCCGTTCATTCCTATAAAAGTTGCTCAGGGGTGCAGGAAGCAAAAAAAAAGCTTGACTTTTAAAAGAATAAATTACCCAGATCTTCCGGCGATCTTCCACATCCAGTGGGCCCATAGAGCAGGCGCAGTAGTGTTTCCTTTAACCCCGCCTCCGGCTCATTCACATGAACGGAGGAAGTTACAGGCGTCTCTTTCCCAATGTAAGTCTATGGGGAAAAAAAGTATTTATGGGTCCAATGGCATCACGTGCCATTGGACCCATCACGTGCCATTGGACGTCCAATCAGTGAGTTACATCAGTCATGTGACTTCATGTTTATGCCCCTCAAGAGTTCAGAGGTCAGTGTTGTCCAGTGTTTGTGCTCCGTAGTGCTCCAGTTATTGGAATGATCAAACGGCACCATGTCAAGCGCTGTAACTAATAATTAGTTTCATTATTCTTGAATTAAAAAAAAAAAAAAATCCATCATAAATTCCAAGAGATCATGTTGACATATTTAAATTGCTTGTCCAAAACCCCAAACAATTTGAAAGCTAAGGCTATTTAAATTTGAGAAGCTAGAACAAAGTAACATTTAGAATTTTTGCTGTCAGTTAATTGATTGATTGATTAACTGGCTGACAGTTTCAACTGTAGCCAGTCAGAGCCACATTGAGAAAATTCAAAGGTAAATAGCAGTTAATTGCTGATACGGTTAAAGCTAGGGTCGGTAATCTTAAGAAACTAGCAATAGTACGCAACCAAAAACAAAGCTCAGTGTTGCCAACTCTTTTCCAGTGAGTAGCTATCAACACTAGCTCCAAAACTCCCTAAATCTAGCAAGAAAGTCGCCAAGTCGGCCATACTGACAGTCCGTCCCTTCAGGTCTCCCTCCAAAGACATTTCCCCAAAATTATCACAACAAATATGGCTGATTTATTGATTTCTATTGGGATATTAAGAGAATATCATCAAATATAACAAAATGTGTTTGAAGAAGAAGACTTATACCAGACTTTAAGTTCTTAGTGAATACACTTTTCCTCTGCCTCACAGAAACACTGAACACCAAACTCCTGTTCTCGCAATATTTCTCATTTAATATTATGAAATTCATTCAGTCCCATGTATAAACATAAAGGGCTATAATTAGCCAGAGACAGTTGTTGTCCTTCGTGGCCCTTCTCCTCTGCCGTAGCCTGGGTGTAAATGTGTTGTGTAGATAAGAGCGGCCCGAGCTGACAGCGTCTTATCTGACGGCTGATAGCAGCGAGCCAGCAGGAAAATCCCCTCCAGCTCCGATTCCTCTCCTCTGCTCTCGACCGTTCCCTCATGTCATCGTTGTGTGTACACAGGAATATTACATAGCTGCTGTGACATCCGACTTTTGACCTCTGCTTGAACATTTTATGTTTATTTAACAAATGATAGTTATCCCTCCAACAGTTGCATGATGATGATAACGCTGGAGTGTCGTGATCTGTAATACTTCTACTGTAATGGCCACTAGATGCTGCCCTCAAGGAAACTTTAACTGCATTTAAACCAACAGAAATCTCCTTAGAAGTACAAAAGGTCTATCCCAATACTCACACTTACAAAAGGAGCCAAATGACCAATACTTGTGTGACATATTTTTTGTAACTGCTACAGTGTCCAAATGCCTGTTGAGACAGCACGGGTATGCAGATTCATCAGAGCTCACTAGGACATGCTTGGCCACAGTAATGAATACAAAGACATGGCTTATTTAAGATTCAACACATCAGTCTCACGGCAGTTTGTGAAATGTACTACATTTCATGTACGTAGACGACACAGATTTCTCATTTTTCCGTGACGTTTTGAGCGTTTTCCTACGAATGCTGAGCAACATGTGACGTACGTTTCAATTTCAGCTCCAGTCTTTTCAAAATAAAACACGGTTTAGGAATAGATCGACTTGATTAGACTTGGGCAACAAAACTGCTTAGTTAAATTTAGGTTTAGGTTTGCGTTAAAATAACTCCAGAAGTGCTGTAACTTAAGTAGGGAAGCTGCGTGACAAATAAATCTGCTCTGACTTCTGGTTTCAAGACAAAACAAGACAAGATCAGCGGCCTTCTGGGCGAAAGTCCTGTGTTTTTGATCCATCCAACCTGACCTCCTCCCTTTGCCGCTCTTTATACTTCCTGGTTCATATTTACGTGGATTACATACGAGTCGATTTCGTGCTATAATGACGAAAAAAAAGTGAAATTCGTGTCTATGTACACAAATCAATACATTCAATTTTGTGACTATTACATAAACTACTGTGC
>CAKALG010019605.1:0-13196 GCA_916700815.1 Helicolenus hilgendorfi | reverse complement strand
CTAACAGAATTACACAGGACTCTCAGGAGGACATGTTTGTATAATACAACACTTGCTGCAGCCCATTAGTGTGCGAGTTAGTGAGCAGCGAGACGGACAGACAGGTAGTGATCACGTCCTCCCTCCTCCCTTTTAGAAAGGACACACAGCAGCAGCGACTGAATGAACTCCCTGTATGTCCCCGGGGTTTCGCCTACACACACACCCACACACAGACACACACACACACAGTACTATGCGCTATTGTTGCAGAGTGAGGCTGAACACATCGCAATGGAATGCAAAGCAGCACAGACACACACACACACACACTCACACTGACAGACAGACACACAGAGGTCAACTCTAATCCCAAAACAAACACTGTCACAAACAGGTAGTGGACACACACTCATCCAGGGCAAGCTATCCAGCTTGGTCTGCTGCAACAATATTATAGCAGGTTCTATATGAACTTTACATTTCTCACATTCCTAATAGTTGCACACAGATATTCAGGTTCCTTTCCATATTTCACAAGTCCATTCCTACTTCCTATAAATATAAATGACATACTTTGAGTGACAGCCCCCTCATTTGCATAATGAGACAGAAATGCATAAAGAAATGTAAAAAGAAATGTGTAAAGAAATGTATAAAGGAAAGAATACAGAAATAAGTACGTTTGGGGAAATAAATAAGGGAAAATCATGCATAAATATATATAAATAAATGCATAAATACATACATTTAAAAATAAATATAAAATACATAAACAAATAAAAGGGAAATTTAAACGGAAGAGTAAATAAACAAGGGAATTAATACAAAGATAAATAAGAAGAAGTAAATTAAAACAGAAATATCAATTTATGTCACATTTTATCAATTAATTAATAGCTACATTTATTTTAAATACTACTTTTGCTACATTTAATAACAAATTTATTTATCTATCGATGCATTTATTTATTTATTCATTTATTTTTTGGCTTATTATGTTGTCATTATACTGTACAGCACCAAACCTTTCAGAATTGTACTGCACATCCTAAACATGAGTCTTACACAGAGAACTCCAACCGTACAGTGATGCTATAGTTCCTGTTTCTCACACTGATAACATAATTTTTTTTTCAGACTGACACTGAGCTATCTGTCCATCCAACACATTTACTGAGCCTTTCCACTCTTCACAGCTTTAATTATATTGCTATGGCTGTACCGAAGCTTCACTCATAAGTTTCACATTCAAATTCTAAATCAACACATTTAATTATTTCCAAAATTCACATGTTTTTATCTAAAGAAATATTCTGCTTCAAACCATATTTGTTGGCATTTAGCCTTTCAAAAACAACATTTTAATTTTCACTGCGGTTTGCTCTCCCGCTTGCAGCACACAAAGGGAAGCACCCTAGCAGCTATCTAACAGCACCATAAATTATATTTATATAACACAAAATCTATCTTATATACGATGACAGACATTCAAAGCTTCATTCAAAAACCTCAATACAAGCTTTGAATATTAAAAAGAAATGACATTCAGTACAGCCTTATTTTATTTGGCTCTGAAAGACTGACTGAACTGTCCAGCTGATTATTATAAATTTAGTTCAATATTTTTATACTGACACAAGACCTGCTGGTATCTCCTGGTCTGCAGACAAGCATTCTCTGTCAGTCAAACTACTTTCATGTGGCTGTCCTTTTCTTTGTATTTTGTGCCTTTGATGACATATGAGAGGCCTCCCGAGCTGATTCTTTGAATTTGGCATTGGATTATACCATCCCTGTTATCACACCTAACAAAACACCTGAGGATCCACTGCTACATGTTATAATGCCTTTCCAAAACCAAGAATACATTTCCAACTTAAAGCCAATGAAAGCACTGAAACTATAAAAGTATGGAGGACAGAACCTGCCAAAAATAAATAAATAAATGACTCGATAAACAAATAATTAAACATTGAATGTAGCAAAAATAATGTTAAAAATAAATGTAGCCTATGCATGTATTTATGTATTTATTTCTGCCCGATTTTCCCTTTGCATTTCACACCTTATTTTTTTCCCAAAATGTATTTCTTTATGTATTCTTTTCTTTATACATTTCTTTATGCATTTCTGCCTCAATATACAAGGAGTGCATAAATCGACTATATGCCAGATAACTAGCTGCACTCCAGTCTTCATTCCAAGCTCCATACATTAGATAGATTTAAAAAATAAATATAATTTACAATCATTTATAACATATTTATTATCGAGTCATTTATTAATTAATTTTTTATTTTGGAAGGCTTTCTCCCCCATATAAAAGAGCTGCGATGGTAAAAGGAATTTCTTCTTTATAATATCTACTTTATAAAATGTTCTCATATTGCGGGACATCACCAGAGAACTTTCTCACATCCCCTGCCTTTCCTCATCTAAAGCTCACCTCTATACACATCCCTCCATCTACCTATCCATCCACCCATCTGTGCAACATCCGACTCTTCATCCTGCCGTATAATTCCCAGCAGGGCTGATTGGCAGCAGTAAAGCCTGGTTGCTGACACGTTGGTCCAGCTGCTACCGTTGTGAGGGGGGGATTACAGCGACCGCTTCACTCTGTACCATTCCATTCTTCCTCTCCGCTCTCTATCCCTCCATCATTTCATTCACTCAATCCGCCGTTGTCACGCAATGTCAAACTCCACCCCTCCAGACCAACCACACACACACGTTACACATCTATGTACGTGTTCACACAGACGAACGCACGCACACATGGACACATCTGTGTGTGTTTGGCTGCCTATGAGACACAGCACTATGAAATCACCTAATGATATTACGAAAGAGGAGGAAAGTCCTACCATCTCAAATCCATGATTCATGTGTCACCCATTTGTATACTTACATATATAAAGCTTCAACTAATACTATTTATAGTCTGCACACACTCTTAAGACAGACACAGAGTATTGTGTAAAGTCTGTAGCACTTTGTCACACACACAAAGTTGACTCCGATTTACTAATATCATTTGGAGATTACTCAACTCCACATGTTGGAGCTACTGAAGTGCTGATGGTTGCTTCAACATGTTGCTCATCTCTCGCCCTGACCCATTACTGTGAGTATAAAACATGTTAATACCTGAGTGAGGAAGAGAAGAATCACTGAGTGTGTGGTTAAGGTGTGGTCATGGGTCAGAGGGAATGGTGACTTCATAGGATAATCAAAATCATATAATTTCATTGCAATCACCACAATCAAATTTGCTCTAAGGCTGTGTATTGGCAAGAATCTGGCGATACGATACGTATCATGATACAGTGGTAACAATTGAATATATTGTAATACTGTAAGTAAGGCGATATATTGCGATTTTATTCAAATCTAAGTTTAGGAAAACTGTCGTAGTATAAAGACACACCAAAATCTGAATAAAAAAAGTCACTGAAATGGCTAATATGGGGAATAACATCACACATGCAAACAATTGGACTCACAAGAGTCTAGGCTTTCCAGTGATACACAATTTATGTAATTCCAAGACTGTCTAAGGACCCTAGTATGCAGAAATATTCCATCTCATTTTAAAATATGCATGCAAAAAACTGCATGGATTTTTCCCAAAACTGCATGCATCATAAAGTGGGCATGTCTGTAAAGGGGACACTCGTGGGTACATACATTCACATACCTTGGAGTCAGAGGTCAAGGGACCCCTTTGAAAATGGCCATGTTCGTTTTTCCTCGCCAAAGGAATTATAGGAATTATTTAGCCTCCTTTGCGACATGCTAGTATAACATGGTGGAATCAATGGATTCTTTAGGTTTTCTAGTTTCATATGATGCCAGTATTCATTCTAGCTTTAAAACTAAGCCCGCTACAACCTCCGAAAGACAGAGTAGCGACTGGGTCTACCAGTGGGCAGTCTGATTCTTCAGAAGTTAATGAAAAATCAATACAGCATTTTGGAGAATCGATACATTTCGCAAAACATAATATCACGATACCCATGTGTATCGATATTTTCTTACACCCCTAATTCACTCGCCAAGGTGAAGTAAATCTGTCTTTAACTCTGCTGACCTTTGACCCACAAATGTGCTCCTTTGACCAACATAAAGCTGCTTCGACAGTGTTGACCTTTGGGGGAACGGAGAGCAGAGAGTCTAAAACAGAGGAAGCTACCGTAGCTTGTTAGCTGTGTTGTATCATCCACCATCACCGTGGGCTCTGGGAAATTGGGACTGACGTAGACTAAACAATTAATTGATTATTAAAAAAAAAAAAAAAGTTTCAGCCCTAGATGGATTTGCATGCCCTTGACAATCAGAGCTCTGCATTTGTCCACAACATATTGACTTACCATAAAATCAATAATCAGTGATGAATAATTCATTGAAACTAGAGAGGCAAAACTTAGGCCTGGAAGGAAAAGGAGAGCAGCATTTTCTCTTTCTCTGATGAAAATGTTTGTCTGTATTTCATACAGCGTAGAAAAGAATGAGTGTGCCAAGATTCACTTGGCTGTGACTTCCCTCAAAGTGATTCTTGACAAGCCCAGACAATATTAAAAGACAACAAATCATCTGAGGACAAGCAGCCTAACTCCAGCCTGACAGGAGCCAACGACCCGACTTTCACTTGCTGAACCACAAGCTGGCCTGGTCTGCCAACACACTTGGCTCAACATTCTCCGAACATAAATATATTGTTATTAATTGCACACTTCTGACAACTGTGGAGAAAAGACAAATGGTGCCATGTTGAGGTTAACTGGTGCTTTGGTACAAAACAGCTGAATCACAACCAGTTCAGTTCAGGTTCAGAGTTAAAAGCTCTGTAATAAAATCATCATCAATGAGTCACCAGGTTTTACAGCCACATTGATTTTACAGTAAACAACATAAAATGTTTCACAGATCCACTGCAGGCTCAATACTAATGGGAAGCATTACGGGTAGTACTGGAGCTATTTACCACTGTGTGTGGAGTATTGATCACTACGGATCATAAATGCTCTTCCTGGGTCAAGCTGTCTGCTACACATGGACTCACTAATTACATGGCAGTCAACCAATCCTACACAATTAACGCGCTATGGGCACGGTAAGAACATATTTAACCATCTCTCTAACAGGGCTGAGAGATACGGCTGAATACAAGATGTAGTGGACTGTATTTCATTCTCTCAATGGTACCTGAAACACCAAAATAATAAATCGTACACCAGCAACTTGGTAAAAAAAATCTTCAAAATTAACAGGAATTACAATTCAAGTGTAACCGTTTTAATGCAGTAACAAATTGGTCAAGATTTAAACAGGAACTAAAATTCCAGTATATAATGTATATAGTATATAAACATAGAATTGAATTTAATAGATCAGCCCCATTGTCACCAATATCCGATCCAGCTATTTGAGTCGATATCGGCCTGATATCCAATCCAGTATCTTTATAGGTGCATCTCTAATGGGAAATGACCCAACACTTAAAATGTATTATTGTGGCACCAAAAGGCGTGGTGAACATTTTTGGGTGCACCTAAATGAAAAAGTTAAAACTCACAAGTATCCTCCCTGGATAGGACTCACATCCTGGTTAATTATTGAACGTTAATGTGTTTTTTTTTTTAATCTGTCGGTCTGAACAGACAATTACTCGTTTGACCCGTTATACTAGCAGCGTGGCGTCACATTTAATTTAAGTGACACTCCCACACGCTGCGCTAATTACCACAACGCCTGATGTGGTTACTGTGAATGCAGCCTAACACCATGAATGCCTTTGAGGAGAGCCTGTCTGGAATTGTGTGCCCATTTCAACAATTATTACGACTTGCCCGACTGGCTTTTCGCCCCACTTTCAAGAACGGCCATTAGGAACAGCTATGTGGATAGACAACACTTCGTACAAACTACAGCATACCCCAACATTAACATTCCAGCAAAGCTGCCCTATCTGGGCCACAAAGCATAACCAAGCTGCACCTTAACTAGGGACTCCCAATGGGTAGCTCAGGCTAAAGTGAGGGAGCATTATAATGTAAGGATAATAATGCAGTCCTTGTCCTGGACTAAACTGCCCTCAGCAGCAGCATTGTTTGGCAGCACAGGCGCAAATGGATGATGGATTTCCTTAGCTTCCTGATTCCTAGACAGAGGCTGGGATGAAGCAGCCTGCTGACCTTGGAGAGAGTATCCTGCTACAGTCAGGACGACCCTGCCTGTGGAGCACAGATCGGCTTTCCTGCACCCCAGTTATAACTCCGACTCTTCCTTGACCTGAACAACTCCCAAATAAGTTTCAGCATACAAGGTCACATAATAAATGTTCTCTGACATGTTTCAAGATGAATAATGACTCCCAGTCATGAGGACAGAAGAAGGAAACCACAGCAGATAATCCATCAGTTTATTTTAAGCGTCTGAGCAAGAAGACAGGGAGTCAATGGCTCGCAGCTCCAGTCAATTGACATTCCACAGGCTGAGAAGAATTCAGGATCTTTCCAAGTGAGTAACTCTAGGAACCTGCCTCTTCGGTTCCTTCCTTCCTTCATCCCCTCCTACTATGGTCATTATTTCCTGATTCACCCTTTCCTTCCATTATTTCTTCGTCCTTATATCTCCTTTCCTTTGTGTATGTTTATGTCAAATGTCCTTCCATTTCTATGCTGCAGAAGATGCATATCACAATCATTATGTTTATATAGCCTTTAGATTTAATATATGTCAGTTTAATCATGTGTATGCATGGACTGCAACAAGGCCAAAGGAGCTCGATGAATACTGTATATTTATGACTAATGGCCTTAAAGAGTTCAGTCAACTTACCATTTTTATGGCTATACCATAAAAGTTACACATTTAAAATGACAGTTTGATCTTTTCCTCTAAATTTCCCCACTGCGGGACTTATAAAAGAATATCTTATCTTATCTTAAAACCAGAAATAAAAGCCACAATAGCAGCTGTCCTGGATCCTGAAAGCAAACATTCTAATGTGTCACTTCATAATGTCTGTAAAAATCCATCACCTGACTTATCTCCTTTTCATTTTTGGCATTAGTCAACTGGATAAAAAAAAACATCTGTCCTTCAAAATGCTAAACTACTGGAATACAGAGGGTTAAACTGAGATCAATCCAGTATTTACACAGATAAATGAAATAGCTTCAATACAAATCAGGTATTCCTTATAATATTAAGAGATTGTTCCCCTCACTGGTATGCCAATATAACCTTTTATTTTTGTCCCTGATCACTTCAGTGAAAAGAATATTTTTTATGATTTCCATTTTACATTAGATTAAATGCTTCCCATGGCGCTCGCTATAAAGCGGGAACATTGAGAAATTAAAGCCAATTGTCAGTCAGTGATGATGTACTTCCTACTGCTTATAATACGGGTTCAAACTAATTGTCTTTCATGCGGTTTAATAAGCTATCAACTGATTTGCATTTTTTATAGACAATGAGCAACTAAACTGGACATAGGGCTGGCTATAAAATACTAATAAAGTTTTTAGTTAGATGCCTGAAATAAGGTCTGTGGTTAACACAAGCTGAAGAGATTTTAACATTTTGTTCTATGATATAAAATGTCAGTAAATATCCTACTCAGGAATTTTGAAGAACTTACATGTCTTAAAAAAGGAGGTTGCTAACAAGTGGCTAAATGAGACTACTAAACGCCATCATGCCGACTCCTTCGCCTTTACGGCCTCGTTGTGTATACTCGCGCTCATGCGACCGTGGTGTAGTTTATTAGGGCTGTGTGTTGGCAAGAATCTGGCGATACAATATGTATCATGATACTGGGGTAACGAGTCAATATATTGCGATATATTGCGATACTGTAAGCAAGGCGAAATTAAATTTAAATTTAGGAAAACTGTCATAAAAAATACACCAGAAATACAACATTTTGGAATAGGCAAAATCAACAAATGCATACTGCATGCAAAAAACGACATGTTTTTGCCCCAAACGGCATGTGATAGTATAAACTGAGCATGTCTGTAAAGGAGAGACTTGTGGGTACCCAAAGAACCCATTTTCATTCACATATATTAATTAAGTATTGTTTGGTATCTGTACCAAAAAAACAGTCTAATTTACTGTGACGTCACAAAATAAACACTTGATCATCTCCGTAGTCTAAACGTCATACACACATGAACGTGTGTTTGTTAGGGATGTTAATTTTGAAAAATGTTCTTAACCGATAACGGACCCTCGTTGACCGATTGTCAACCGTTAACCGATAACATTTGTGCTTCGCATGCAGCGGTGCGCCAGCTGCAGTGTATGAGCACAATAGACAACGGAGTCCATCGGAGAGCTACTGTTCACTGGCTCACCTTCTGGGAGCCTTAACTTAGCAGCCACGGTGCTGCGTGTAGCGTCGCGGACATGCAACCCCTTTCCCAGTAAAAGTCTCCACCGCACATTTAGTTTAGTTTAGTTTAGCAGGTTGTCCGCTGTGTGTCGGTTAAAATGCTTAATTCCGGTTAACGGTCAAACAGTTAATTATTAACATCCCTAGCGTTTGTATATACTGCAGAATATATACAGTATATCTGGATCTACACGGTCGCTGTGGTTCCCATACAGATGTTTTAGTCGTGGCTGCACACCACAAAGGCTTTTATAAAATACTGTACAACGCAGATACAAACTCATCCATTCAGTATCTGGATGTAGCTGGGCACAAGTGTTAAAGACACTCTGCATACAAATGACCTACTGAAGCAGCCGCTGGGTTACCACAGGTTACATGTTTAGTGCTGTCTTCTCTTTCACTTTTGGTTTCTATGGGCAACCAAAAGACCTACCATCCCACCAAATCTACAATTACCCCCCACCCCTCCAACAAAGCAAGGTTAATGTCTGACATTAGATTTTGGCAAATATGCTTAATTGATCATTTGTCCAATTGGTCCTGAAAGTGGGTACTTTGTTACACAGCTGGTGAAAACACATGTTCAGCTTTAGCAAATGTCATGCAAAACCAGTGAGACTCAAAGATAGTTTATTGTTGTATGCTGCGTTAGCTGCAAGATTTAACAGCACGCTGTTGTTAAGACTGATTTCACCTTTGCAGTGCAGAACACTCCTAAACTGTCCATAAAACTAGTGAGAGTGGTATTTGATATTGACAAGGAGCCGCTGAGTGTTTAAACACTGGTAAAGGTTCAGTCCACTGAAAGAGGGGCACTGCAGTAGAATCTGAAAAGTTGGGCCGATGTATTTATAAAAGAGTTGGGGAATAAAACAGATGTTCCTCTTTTTTTTTCATCAATGGAAATATGTGCTCTCAGTGGCACCAGTCCTGCTGTGGTATTAAAACGGTTGCATTAAATGCTTTTCAAGGTAGTTTCTTCCCTTCACAGGAGCCTCAACAGTCCAAAGTAACACAACTGCCTCCACCAAACACAACTGAATACAAAACACTGAATAGGAGACTGTAAAGACGTGCAGCGTCAGACTCCCAGCTGCTGGAAAATTGCACTCCCTGCTAGTAAAATGTATTAACAAATTTATGATGTGGCCTCGGACTTCACTCGACACCAACAAACACTGGGCCGTTACAGTACAATTAAGTTATATGAGCTGATATACGCATCCTTCAAAATAAGAGGTGGACATACAAGACTTTGTTTTCTCTGTAAAGACAGCAGGGTAGCAGGGAGAGATCCAGCCTTTCAGGTGGAGTTTGATTCCTGGGCAGCAAAGCATGTGTTTTGCTTCTCTTTTACCTCTGCACATTGTGAAGCTTTACTCCGAGATACTGTAACTGCTCATTTCAGCAACTCTGGGGAGAGTTGACAGTGACCGACCGACCGCTGTGCCCTGTTTGATAGCCGTCACAGTCAACCCCTCAGGCCTAATACCTGATCACTTTGGCGGGTTTACAGCAAAGCAACAAGCAACGGGACATTTTAGGGATGCGATTGGACCAGGTCCATAATGAATTCAGGGCCTTAGATCAGTCCCACCTCTTATTTCCCACACAGTAATCTGGCTGGGGGAGGATTGGAGAGTAATCTGGATAGACGGAAGGAGACAGGGAGGGAGGGTCGGAGGGAAGGAGGGAGGGAGGGAGGGAGAGGACAATCCTCTCTGCTGTGATTCCTCTTTACATCATCAATTTCTCTGGCAAAATGTGCTATAATGTTCCAGTGCAGGTGTGAACCCTTAGTTTAGATTAGGGTTGCACAATTAATCAAATATTAATCGCGACCACGACTTTGGCTTCCCAAAATTAACTTAACATGATCGCCTGCAACATTGACGTTTAAAATGTGTGTTCTGCTCATAGAAAACTGGATATCAAATCAAGCGCTTCCTAAACCAACAGACAGCCGGTGATTTAATGTTTTGGCTTCACTTTTAGGGATAGACATTATCTATACAACCAATGTGTTTATGATTCAATTGAGAGCATACATTTGTTTATCTAGCTCTTAATGTTGCTAATTTTGCTCTCAAAGTGCACCACATTGAAGAATTTAACTTAAAAAGGGTAGCTAACTAAAGTGGGTAGGGTGAAAATTCCTATATTTCTTTCATATTAGAGAAAAAAAATATTGCAATGTCACTTTTTTTCCAACATTGTGCAGCCCCAAAATGTATATATTAGCAAGAATGGAGCACAGCATGGAAGTGAAAACAGTGCTCTCAGTTTTAAAATATTTACAATGTGATTTTTTCACATATTTTCCATGTCAGGATCATGATTTCAATCACATAATTCATATATATATTTACATATTTACTTCTAAATGTAATCTTTTATTACAATATCATATGGAAGAAGTCTTGCATGCACAGTTAAGTATGATAAGAAGAACTAAAATATCTCTGTGACTCTTCAGATTTGATTGGTCATCAATCAGACTGTCCTTACTGCTAACCCATCCAGTAAAAGTGATATTATTATAATATAATATGGAATGTGGAAGAAGTCTTGCATGCACAGTTAAGTAGCTAATAGAACAATAGAAAACTCAACTACGGTATTTAATATAACATACAACATCTCCTGCTACAATACAGCACATGAAGAAATTAGGAAAAAATTCTTTAAAAAAATTAAATGTAAACTCCAAGATTTTGATTCCCTCTCTGACCCAAAACAAATACAACATTTACTTGGAGAAAATAGTGTCATCGCCATAGAAGCTGCAGGATATGTCAGTGCATGTCACAGCCTAAGAGACAACCACAACAACAACACATAATAGATGTAACTCACACTCTGCCTTTTATTTACTCATATACTTCATGTTTTTTTGTTGTTTTTTTTGTTGTTTTTTAACATTTATCCTTTGATATTGCAATATATTGTTATTAATTGTTTTTTATTTGTTTGCTTGTTTTATTGACACAACAAACATTAATTACTTCTTTATTGTTTTCTTCCATTTACATGCATGTTCTTTTTAAATATCTATAAATTGTAATTTGCTTAATGAATTGTATATATGTATATATGTTTTTGTTTGTATTTTGTTCTTTTTTATTTTTATTTATTATTGAATTGAAGCTTTGGCAATATTGTTCACCTGACAGTCATGCCAATAAAGCAAATTCAATTGAATTGGTGTGTCACTCAGCAATACATTCCCTGCTTCCTTTATTCAGTTATTTATTGACTCTTTACCAATAGGCCTGCATTGATCATTTTCATTTACATTATGGTATAAAATGATTATTGATTTGAAGCATGACATCGGATAAAAAACACAAAGAGACACTTCTGTGTCATTTTTGTAAATACTGTAAATCTACTGTTACGGATATGTTCTGATCACTCTGTGCAATAATTATATGATGCTGTGCAATAATTATATAATTATCTGACGGACACTTTGTGCAATAATCTGGCAAAACTGTCATCTCATCAATATACATATTGTATTTTTATATTGTATTATATTTTATATTTTTTATTTATATTGCACTCTTTTTTATTGTATTATATCTTTTTATTACCACCTTTGGGATTGTCACAAGTCATGCCAATAAAGCAAATTGAATATAATTGAATATAATTGACAGACTGCAGCTAGCTAGCTTGCATAACTTTGCTCGTCTGTGTGTGTGTGTGCTGTGACAGTGCAACTTCACCGCGCGCACCCATGCTACCTCAAAGTGCTGTCGGGAATAATCGGAAGGACCATATTCAGGCACATGTGACCTACACACCTTTTGTAGTAAATATGACGTGAGGGAAAGTGAAAGTTCACAGTCACAGTGTTAGTAGCAATGCAAGAAAGTTAGCAACTTAGTCTCTAGCTAGCAACTTTAAAGAATGGACATTACTGCGGCGCATTTAGCTGACTTTGCCTTTCGAATATAAGAGTTTCCGAGGCGCACCTGAAGGCGGCATTACACCACTATACAACCGTCGCTGTGATGCGTTACTGTGAGATCACTCATCTAAAAATCACCGTCATTTCACTGCTACAAACACCGTAAACAGCCGTATTCCCGCTTCCTACGCGCTCTCTGTAAACACCTAACGTTCCCACAACACAGCGGCCATAACACAATGTTTATATTTCAGCGTGACTCACCGTCAGTTGTCCGCTTTTTGACAGTTTTAGTTGGGAGAGTCTGCGAGCGTTTCGCTGTCACACCGCTACGATCCGCCCACCCGAGTGTTTCACTCCGCTGGCTGTAGACTAACAAGCTCCTCCCCCTCCCGGAGGAGCTCTGAGCCAATCACAGCGCTGTGTTGGTGATTGGCTTTCGTTGTAGCCAAAGAAATCGATGCTCGACTGTGAGTGACGAGGGTGTTGTCCAATCACAGCTGGGCAGGTCCTCTGTCGTCACCGAATGTACTTTTTGACAGACACATTGTACACACAATGGAGAAGTTTGACTCCTTTTACGGGACGTTGCCGGTCCAATAGCTGGAGGAGGACAGACTCTGGACGTTGTCGGTCCAATAGTCGGGGGAGGACATACTCATTCTGGATACGGACACGGCCCAGGAAGACGCCCTTATAGCCCAGATCACCGGAATGTCACCGGGAAGAGTTATTCTAGAAAATACTAGAGACTCCAGTTAGAAACTAGATATGACACAGGTATATACTCACCTGTATTACAGACGGGCCAGGTATAAATATATAAAAAGTTCCATCATTCAGTCTGTATTACTGTATTATTTAAATAAAGTAATGTATATATAT
>CAKALG010019595.1:0-11110 GCA_916700815.1 Helicolenus hilgendorfi | reverse complement strand
CAGCCGGACTTCACCAAGAGCCGATCCGGTTACATCCTGGCTGTTCCCGGCAACTAAAAGGAGCCGTCGGTGTCGGCTGATTTCAAAACCAGGCCATGATGATGATGATGATGATGATGATGAAGATGATGATGATTCACCTCTGATTTCTTTTTTTGCAGAGCTGCTGATAATGTGACGATTCAGATAGCAGCTCTGTAGGAGGATTGTGGTAATTGAATCCTCGTTATGCAAAGCCAAATTTGACCTGTTTTATAGATTTCTATGCAACGTTACTATAAACAGGAAATGCACAATACGCCTACAAGCAAGATGTCATTAGCTAAACAGGATGTTTTTTTTTAAATGCACTACAGGATAATCCACCAAAGTGGTGTTTTCTTTCTTTTTAAAAATCCAAATTTCAAGTGATTTGCTTTGTGCAATATTTACTTTATCGTAGATTGTGGTAGTCAAGGTGAGAGGAGATTATGCTGCGACTGTTCTCTGAACCACTGATGTTGCATAATAGGAGGAAAAAATCCAAAGGCTTTGCAGGAGTTTATAATCCGTGCAGCTCCCCCATGCAGGAGCCTTTAAACCCTGAAACATGAAGTAAGATATTTATGTATGTATGACTCTGATTTTTCAGATACTCGATTGACTATCTGCTCTAAATTAGAAGAAAACGCTTATTGTGATATGTATTCTAAGGAATAATATGACTAAGACTTACCTACCTACAGGGTAAATGAAAGGAAACGCAGCGTCCACTTTGAGTTCGTTAAATGTTTACAATCGCATAACGAGAACGGCGAGATGTGATTCGGTGGTTCAGTCGGTGTCTGAGGCACAAACTCCAAATTCATTGTTAGTTTGTTAGATGTTGATCCAGATGTGTTGAGCACATCCTGAACAACCTGCTACATGCAAAGTGTTAAAGATCTATTAATTTAAATCCTGCTTTGTATACTCTCTACTGCATTGTGTGTACTTTTTATAATACTCTAATAACTGCTTATATATTAAAGGTTAGAATATACTTTATATGGCAGCACTTATACTGCATTTAGTACAAAAGAAGATGTTATAACTGACTAACGGAAGGCAAATATGAAGGCGATAACCAAAGCATTACTTTTCTCGAAGAGGTATTTTGAGATGGAAGACTTTAAAGGTGCTAAATTAGATATTCAGAGCGTTAATATAGAATCAAACAACTATTGTCTATGTAAAGATATAGAGGAGTAATGTCTACCTGAGCAGAGAATGAAGTCGCGCTCCCTCTGTGTGTTGTAATACGAGCTTCTCTTTGCTTTGTTTACGTAGCCGGTCCGGCCGTGCGTGCATGTGAGTGCATGTGAGTCCCTGTGTGTGTGTGTGTGCCCCACTGGCTAGCTAATCGCCATCGCTCTCCGATGGCGTTATCAAGGAAGCGTAGCACTTCCTCCGGTTCCCCCTCCGATAATCACTGTTAGCTCTGTTAGCACTATTAGCTGCTAGTCCAAGTTTCTCAGTGACGTACGAAACAAAAAAAGCTCAACTTCCGAGTATAAAATAACCTATATCTTCGCCCTTAGAGCCGGCGCATTTACCTCAAAAACAGACGTCTCTTTCCCAATGTGAGTCTATGGGGGAAAAGTCTTTTGGGCCCAATGGCATCACGTGACCGACACAGAAGCAAAGGGACAGCTGTTTCCGCCATTTTGGACTGAAAACGCTGATGATATTTATAATACTTTATTGTTCAACAGAGGCCATTTTGGTAGAATATGACAATATTAATAATAATTTTGTTTTACTTTTGTACGGCACTTTTTAGGCGGACGTTTTACTGCCGTCCGGTAGTCGCTTACAGTCCAAAATGGTAGGGAAGCGTAGCTCTGCTGCTGGGCGCTGACGTTGCAATGGAACGAACAATTGACTTTCACTTCCCTGGCAATATACGTTCTTTGATAGAAGTTGTATGGTGCTTTCAAATGAAACTTTAAGCAGCGGCAATATTAAGGTTACTGTCGGCGTCTAGAAGCCACAGACGCTAACAATTTAGCATGCTACGAAGAATTACAATATACAACAAAAATGACAATATATAAACTTATCATGCGCCAAAAAATTAACTTCCAAGGCCTCCGCCACTTCTGACAACATCAACAAACACATCACAACTCGTGAACTCTGAGCTTTCACTTACGAGGTCGTAAATACCACAAGAGGGGGGCGTTCATGTGGACTCTTCTCGTGAAACACGACCCCATCTGAAGGCACCAGTAGTACCAACATCTTGGCCACTATGCTTCAAAGCCTGGTGCTCTTCGTGGAGGCTTGTGCCAGCCGCCGTCTCAGCCGTGAGAGCCATGTGGAGGCAATCCTTCAATCATAGATATGCTCTGATTATTGGATTAAGCACCTTTAATGCTGTAGTTTAGCAGAGTGTTGCTGGCCAGTGCTGTGTAATCCCACGTGAACTCCAGCCCCTGAACATCGTCTCATTTGCTGTCTTTGTGTTGAGTGAATAGCCTAATGGCTTGTAGTGGTCCTTTGGAATAGACTTCCATCTGACAAATATCCTCTTCAGAGAGAAAGCCAGTGTGTGTGTGTGTGTTGATTAGCTCGTCTTAGCGCTGCTCTTCTTGGCTGTGAGACTGAGAGTCTGTCTAGCGACGGAGTGGAGACTGAGGGGTGTGAAGTCTGGAATCAGACTGCTGCCCTAGTTTACCTCCCTGTCTAATGATGGAAATGACTATTTGGAGACTTGATTTTCATCTGCTCTCGCTAAACTCCCCTCGCTGCTCTCGAGCCAAATCGCACCAATCAAATCAGCACTTGAACACTCAGATATAGCTTTGTTCTGTTCTCACCCTTCGGTAAGAGTTGGCACATTACAATATGTTCTTTTTCCAGCCGTTGCAAAAAGAAAAACATGTGGCAGCATGGAGATGTCTGGCTTCAGACTGTGTGTCTAATATTAACATCTATCCACAGATTGAGTACTTAAAGTGCAAATATCAGATTGGTACGGTTAGGCACCAAAACTACTTGGTTAGGTTTAGGCGCCAAAACCACTTGGTTAAGTTTAGCCGCCAAACTACTCGGTTAGGTTTAGGTCAAAACTACTTGGTTAGGTTTCGTACTACAGGACACTCCTACTACGTGATACATCCTTGAAACGGTCACAGTTTGGTTAGGTTTAGGCACCAAACCACTTGGTTAAGTTTAGGCGGCAAAACTAGTTGGTTAGATTTAGTACTACAGGACACGCCTACTACAAGATACGTCCTTGAAAAGGTCACAGTTTGGTTAGGTTTAGGCGCCAAAACTACTATCTTAGGTTTAGGTGCCAAAACTACTTGCTTAGGTTTAGGTGCCAAAACTACTTGGTTAGGTTTAGGCGCCAAAACTACTCGCTTAGGTTTAGGCGCCAAAAGTACTAGCTTAGGTTTAGGCGTCAAAAGTACTTGTTTAGGTTTAGGTACCAACACTACGCGCTTAGGTTTTGGCGCCAACACTACTCGCTTAGGTTTTGGCGCCAAAACTACTAGCCTAGGTTTAGGCGCCTAAAGTACTTGCTTAGGTTTAGGCGCCAAAAGTACTTGGTTAGATTTAGGCACCAAAACTACTTGCTTAGGTTTAGGCACCAACACTACTTGGATATGTTTATTTGCCAAAACTACTTGGTTAGGTTTAGGCACCAACACTACTTGCTTAGGTTTAGGCACCAACACTACTTGCTTAGGTTTAGGCGCCAAAACTACTTGGTTAGGTTTAGGTACCAAAACTACTTGGTTAGGTTTAGGCACCAACACTACTTGATTAGATTTAGTACTACAGGACACGCCTACTACAAGATACGTCCTTGAAAAGGTCAGTTTGTTTAGGTTTAGGCGCCAAAACTACTCGCTTAGGTTTAGGCGCCAAAACTACTTGGTTATGTTTATGTGCCAAAACTAATCTACTAAATTAAGTAATAAAAAGTAATAAAATAATCCCGAATGTTCTCTCAGGACTTGTGTCTTGTAGGAAATTGGGTGTGTCATGTTGCCTGTACTTTACCGTCTACTCCATTGATGTATTATAAGAACCGGACCCCAAGATTATCCCTATTCATACCAATGAACCTCTTTGCACAGAACATCATCATTGTTGAATTTGGAGGGCTGTGTAGTCTCGGAGTAAAGGCTAAGTAAAGACTGTGGGCTGAGGAGCGACAGCCCGGGGTTATGAATGGGAGCTCCCTCGGCGTCTGGCCTAGTTGAAGAGGCAGACGCGCTCTTGTCGACTTCACTCCCAACAGGAAGGAGAAACTTGTTAGCGATCACTTTAGCCACCGTAGCGCGGCGCTCTAATTGTTGTCTGAACGAGTCGTTTATCTTAATTAGTTTGTCTTTGGAGGAAGCGAATCTCCGTTCTACCTCGCAGCTTTGTGGTGGCTGCCCTTGATAAGACACTCGGATGCAGGAGAGAGTTGTTTGGGGAAGCTGGTGCATTCATAGTGTGGATTAAGGAAGTGACATTGGTAGATGGGTTTCTAAGCAGCGCAGCGGCAGTGTGTATGATGAGTGTGTATGATGAGTGTGTGTGGACTATAACACTGCAGCTCTCCATATCCTTCAGCATGGTAATCTCCCACAGGGCTTCTCCTCCTCGCTGCTCTGCTATTCACCGCTCATCATTAGGATGGACTCCGTGTCACTTCTCACTTCAGCGCTTCTCTCTTTCCTTTTCTTAAGGCAAAAGTGGGGCTGCTGAACAAAGCCTCGCCTGGCCTGCTCTTCTTCTTCTTCTTCTCTACTCCCTCTACTCTCCCTCCCTCCCTCCTCTCCTTCCTCTGTCAAATCACTTCGCTCCTCGCCCGGTTGGGCTGTCTGTACCGTCCTGCAGGGCAGTGAAGGTTTTCCTATTTTTTTATTTTTTTATTTCTTCCTTCTTTCCGTCCCGTGCCCAGGAGGCGTGGAAATAAAAGAGAAACTACACCAGCAAACAAGACATGTCGAACAATAGGAGTATCATGCAGCAAGAAAAACAAAACAGATGAGACAAAGCGGAGAATATTAACCTGGAATGTAGTAAAAAAAAAAAAAAAATTAAAAGATAAGGATAGTCATTTTTATATCTTTATTATTGCCAATAAATTCCATGAAAAGACCAAAATCAACACAATACTTTCTAACTTCTCTGACCTGCATGTGCCGCCCAGTCGCTCAGCAGTACGTGAAATAGACACGAAATGTTATGTATTGATTCGTCTACGTAGACACGAATTTCACATTTTTCCGTGATGGTCAGCACAAAATCACTTTGTATGTAATCCACGTAATTGTGAAACGGGAAGAGCGACGAACGCTGCGTAGGGAGGAGGTCGGGGTGGAAGGGTGCGTTAAAGACTGCTGTTCGTATCCCGTGTGAAACCAGAAGTCAAAGTTGATTTATTTGTCACGTAATTTCCGTACTTAAGTTACGGCACTATCGGAGTTATTTCAACCCAAACCACGATCTTTTCCTAAACCTAACTAAGTCGTTTTGTTGCCGAAACCTAACTAAGTCGATCTTTCCTAAACCTAACTAAGTAGTTTTATTTTGAAAAGACTGGAGCGGAAATTGAAATGACACATGTTGAAAGTCGTGTTGAGCGTCACAAGAAAAAAAAAAGGCAAACTCCTGTCTGTGTAGACGAATCAAATAGATTCAATTTCGTGACTATTTCACAAATTGCCGTGAGACTGTGTTGGCCTGTGCTGCTGCAGCGAGCTCATTGATTCCTACTAAACGTGTAAATCTTTAAAAACAGCTCACAAAGATATAGTTTCATTTATTTTAAAAAGGGCTAAATCATTTGGTCACTGTAGTTTATATCATTACTCAAACACGGGGAAATAGAGAGGTGAAGTCCCGCCCCGTCCAGTGGACCACCGTGGGACGGAGAGAGATAATTATTTTTTTTTATCCTGTTTGAATTGCTCCGTGAATCACACATATGATGATTGTTGATTTAATAATTCATTTTGCAAGTCAAGAAAGTCCACCAGAAGAGGCGGGACTTCGCCTCTATAGTGCATTTGTTTGGGGACTACTTTCAGTGGCGGATTAATCCACATGTGGTGCTCTAGTCTAGTGAGTATTAGTGGCAGCAGGACGGTGTGTGTGTGATTGAGTCTGAATAAACTACAGAGTGTTTGTTTATGGTGATGAAGGAACATGTGACACAGCTAGGCTCATTGATGTGTTTTTAATGGAGCTCTATGGTACAGAGGAAGAAGAGATAATACACACAATACTTGTTATTTCACTGTTGGATCATCAGATTTATCCTTTAATGATTTGTTTTTGGTGTTCAAACCCAATCAGCGATGATTACTTTTCCATTATAATGATTATCAGCTTTACCCTAATGTGTAATAATCATTATCAGCTTTTCCTTTATGAAAGAATGTCAGATATGAATGTCAACACTAGGAGACTTGTGCCATTGTCTTCATCTCTTCTCCTCCAGTTTCCTCTGTTATGAAGCCCGTCCATGTTAGCCAAAGGGTAACAACTTCCATTCTCTTTTCCATAATTTATTCCATACTCTCTGAGCTTTGAGCAGAATCTGTACGTAAACGCAGTTCATTCACTATGTGCCTAATTTTGTATTAAGTTTATATTTTGCATATTTGTGATTCGTAAATATCCTGTAATATCCAGACCAGAAGTCTAAAGGGAACTTCACCGGTGTTTGTGCTTTCTGTATAAATGCAGATTCCCATGATGTTCCACGATGAAAACTATTTCATTAATCATTTTATTAATAAATCTATTTGCATCAGTAGCTGCTGCGTTTAGTCTTTTTCTCAGCGTGTTTACGGGCGTGTGGGTGATCAGATAAAACTGTTGGAAGTCATTAGTTGACTCAGATGTGTCCCGAGGCCGGCCGTACTCTGTAATGTGTGACGTGGTAATATCTGGGAAGAGCTCCTGGGCACAGTAATCCACCCACTAAGGCCGCTTCCCACTGCCACTGTGTCAGCCATCACCAGCCAGCTCAGCAGGGGTTAATAATCCACTGGTTGATGGATGACGAGGAGTGGGATGACTCTGGGTTTTTCCCCCACAGGGCAGCGGCTAAGCACTGACTGACCTGGTGGTTAAATAATGGGAGTTAATGGACGGAGAGTGATATGCAAAGAGTGAACTGACCCAAACTAATCTGTCTGCTCACTATATTTGGAGATACAGCTCTGCAGTTTGGGGACATGGAAACACTGTGGAGTAGCTGTGGAAAAACTAGACACTGGTTTCTAAAGATTATCCACACATCTGTGTTTAGGAGGAACGTAAACATCAGGGCTGTTCATCAATTAAGATATTTAATCACAATTAATCGCATGATTGTCCATAGTTAATTGTAATTAACAAAATGTACCTTAAAGGGAGATTTGTCAAGTACTTAATACTCTTATGAACATGAGTCAACATCAACATGCTTTATACGATGTCCAGAGCAATAATGTAGCAGCAAGCAACTATTGTCTATGTAAAGATATACATGAGTAATGTCTACCTGAGCAGAGAATGAAGTCGCTTTCCCTCTGTGTGTGTTGTAATACAAGTTTCAGTGCATGTGAGCATGCCCCACTGGCTAGCTCACGCTTACAGCTGATAACGCCATCCCGACCGACAGCGTTAACACTGTTAGCTCTGTCAGCACTGTTGCCGTTGTTTGCACTATTAGCGCTGTTAGCACCGTTAGCTGCGAGCCACCAGCTCAGTCATTGCCGCGTTGAGAAACGTACAAAGGCAATAAAAATGCTCCCAATCTGAGACGTGTCTGATTGCAGCCGCCGGGGTGGGGGGGCGTTCCTGTAGAACATGACAGGAACATTTGAAATCATGCTGTGTATCTATGATTTAAGAATTTGACAAAATGTGATTTAAATCAAACCAAAAGCATAGCCACCGATTTGACTGACACGAACAGGACAATACGGTTACTGGGCAAAAACAGAAGTCAGTAGTGACGTGGGTGTTCCTGTTCTACGTAAACCAACGATCATTGTGACGATCAGACTCTACTGCCCCCGATCTCACATTTAGCTCCATTAACCAGGCACCAGAGCAACTGTCTCCACATACTAACACCTTCTATCAGAGAGGAAATCAAATGGTACACTGTTTAGTTAGAATTAGAACATCTGGAGAATCATTTTCCTTTGCTGGCTTTCATGTTTACATTATTTTGTCCAACTTAAATGTTTCCCACATAGACACACATTGGGAGCAATTTGGGGTTTAATGGGGGTTAACTTTGACCTTTGGACAACCAACCCTACGATTAAGGTGGATTGAGGTGCCCTTGAGCAAAGGCCTTTAACCCCCGAGTCAACCGTCGAGCTCCAGTGGCTCCGTGTTAAATGTCACATCTTGTGTTTGCAAAGTGCTGATTCAGACTAAACGAGGTCTCGCCTGGAGGCACAAAAAGACAAGTGGCCGCCTTTGAACGATCAGTGCATTTTTATTTTTCCATCACAGTACAAAAATAAATTAAAATAAGCAGAAACTAACTGAAAAAAGTTTCAATTACAGTAACAGCTTTTTTGTCTTTTTCCAAAAAAAAAAAAAAAAAAGAACATTTTTATTGAACAGCATCGACACCCCCCCGTCCCTCACCCCGCCGAGGGGAAACCAAGTCCTAGTACAGTACCGGTGTGGTTGGTGTATGCTCCACGTCCATAAGAAAAACAACATGTCACACATTCTCCTGTACAAATAAAACGCCGTCATTCACACGCACACATTCGCTCACTCATGCAGCCACCGAATGCCTCCCGTTTTGAACTTCTTAACCACTGTTTCGTTTTTTTATTATCTACAAAGTACGCAACAAGATACAGAAAAGAATCCGACAGAAATCTTTAACTATCACTTGAGTCTTTTTTTCATATTTTATAAGCTTTTGAAAGTCTCAAACAACTACTCGATGATGCAAAGTGGAAAAAAATGGCACATTTCAAGTGAGTCGGGGGGGAAAGTGGACAGAGAGATTGGGGGGTCTCTACTCGAGGCCCGTTATACCGACGCCCTGCTTTTTATCTGCCGGGTGCAGAAGCCCATCCAAAGTGCGAGTCCCCCCTTGTTGTGCCGGTACAAACACTCCAAATGAACTTTCTCTCACTGATCTAACGGCACAATCCCACAGCAGAGGAGCTCATCGTCTCTGATTCACACCAACACAGCAGCTTCCATCCTCTGGGAACAACTTTAAAACATGACAGAAGCCTTTTGTTACGCATCACCGCTCCAGCAGACAGACTCTCAGAACACTGCTAAAGAAAGAGAAGAGTGCACTATTTGTCTATATTGAGATGTGAAATACTGTAGCTCCTCCAGTGAGTGCAGTCATTACGGAGAGAGAGAAACTAGTCTCCTGTGTGACATGAAAATACAATTGTTCTGCATGCTTTTCTGTTTTGGTTGGTCATGTCGTTGCTGTTTGCGTTGCTGCAGCGTTAGTCTAGTGGGTTTCTGTGATTGATTATTCCTGCAGAGGTCGCCTCATCCCCTGCAGCCCCCGAGATGGATGTGACGCCGCCTCACGTTTGATTCACGCGGAGGTGATGCTGATGGATCATCCTCAAGGTGAGCTGTGCTTTTCTGCAGCGATGCTGAACGTTGAAATAATCTATTATCCCCTGGAAACGTGTGTGTGTGTGCTTTCTGTCTGATATGTGGGACTAGCAGGTTGGGTTTCGCTCCTCATGCACGACAAAAAGATGTTGTTTTAAAGGACCAGTGTGTAACATTTAGGGGGGATCTATTGGCAGAAATGGAATATAATATTAATAAGTTAGTGTATAATCAGCTGAAACTAAGAATCGTTGTGTTTTTGTTAGCTCAGAATGAGACGTTTATATCTACACAGGGAGTGGATGTTTCTACAGTAGCCCAGAAAGGACAAACCAAACTCACATTGCATTTTCACATCGGCCACCGTCGTTCTCCTGCACGCTTGGCACACGAGAGAAGTTGTAATCTGCAGCCTCACCGCTAGATACCGCCAAATCTCACACACTGCACCTTTAAGGGCTTTTAGTATAAGGTCGATGATGTGTTGTTCTGTCAAGGTGTCCTTGATGACGTCATTTTGGTGATGGTCAGATTGTTTTTTTTTTAATTAGGTTGTTCCAGCAACATTCATTTGCATAAACCAGATCAATCTTCATTCCCACCAAAGATAAGCACACCTGCTCCACCAGCAAAAAAAAACCCTCCTCACGTCCTTTTCCTCCTCAAAGTCTCTCATCGCGATCTTTCTTTACATTAAATGTGCCTAAATAAATACGTAAATGGCAATAAATTAGGTGTCAGTAAGTAGTTAGTAGTAGATGAAAATCCATCCCATCATTCAACAGCTGGACAAACAGTACAGAGTGTTCTCAGACCATGTGGGATTCTTCATCTTAAAGATATGGCACTGTTTTTTTTTTTTTTAACATTTTCTACGCTGAATCATAAGCACAAAATCATTCCAAAAAATCGACAAAAGTACAAAAAGAATTTTTTCCCTGGTAAACAAATAGCCTATTTTAGCAAGCATAGCTAAATAAACTAGTGTCACTTTGTTCACGGCATTCTCTAAATGCAGATGCAGTTGGTTTTACAAATCAAGTAAAAAGAAGAAGATTGTTCCTTCCCTCCGCGGAAAAACTCTGTAAAATTGCATGGCACACGTGCAAAACGTTACATTTCTAAGTAAAAAAAAAAAAAAAAAAAAAAGAAAAAAGAAAGAAAACTTGTTCCAGAAAAAGCAATAAATAAGCCGCCATAAGGTGTAAGCCTCTGGGGAGTAAAACATCCATTAACTTGTTGGTTTATTTTTTTTTTTTCTAGATGAAAATAAAGGTCTTTCTGAACACACACAGTACAGTACGACTCATCATACGTCCTCTGGCTGTTGTCCTCCTTAGTTAAAGTCCCACTACTGTCCATCCGGTCTCCCCTCGTCCAGTAGAAGTCCTGTTGTACAGAAACCCACAAAAATATGGATCCAGCATCGATGTGCCGCTGCTGTTCTTTCAGATATGCATCGCAGCAAAAAAAGCGGTATCCGTATTATTAATGGAGGGGGGACGTGGTGTTGGCGGTCCAAAGAGCC
>CAKALG010019584.1:0-10279 GCA_916700815.1 Helicolenus hilgendorfi | reverse complement strand
ATATCTAAATAAATGAATACATAAATAACACCCAAGTGCTTACTTGGGATTTTCTTTAGGCTATCCAAACAAACAGCAAAGGAGATCAGTGCTCAGTGATAAGTGTGGGCTGCCCTTCTACTTTACTGATTGGGTGAATACAGTTCAAATGTATTGGCTGTGAAAACACCAGAGTAGCCAGGCATTTAATAAGCACCAACAGGCACCTAATAACTCCCCCAGATTGGGGAATGATCACTACCTACTGTGGAAATATTTAATGATTCTCGAAACTTGATCCGATTATTCCCAAACTATGCATCTAAATGAGCTTGTAAATCATTTTGAACTAAGACATTGTAGTTACAGATTCACATGATTCAAACAAATTATTTGTTGCAGCCCTACCACACAGTACTGAAAGGGGGTGTAATGATGTAAATGTACAACAAAGGCAATGAATACCACCTGATGTAGCCTGCTGAAGCCTATTGTGTGTAATGAAAACAGTAATCACATTTTTTTTTTTCTGAACAGGGAGGTCTGGCTTCTAAGGTCAACTGGACATATTCAAGATTGAAGATTCAAGATTGAAGATTGAAGATTCAAGATGTTTATTGTCACGCCGCTTATACAGGTACAATCTTGTGAAATACTTTTTGCTGGGAAGCTCCATGAAAATAATAAGTTATATTAAGATTATTAAAGGAAATACTTTGTACAAGGGCATATTAAGAGTATGAATGTACATATAAGATAAGATAAGATGAACCTTTATTAATCCCCAAAGGGAAATTCAGGTGTCAAAGCAGCAACATCAGCAAACATCAGCAAACAGAGTGAAACACAGGAAAGGTAAAGGTATACAAAAATTATAAAAACAATAATAGAGATATAAAAGCTACAGAGTGAATGGGTGAACATAGTGTGTGCAGTCCGTCAATAAATAAATGTAGTGTGTGCAATAAATACATGTAATATATACATATTTGCTGTTTATAAAGTTGTAAAGTAAATATATAAGAAATACTTTGTACAAGTCATATTTAGAACAAATACATTAAGAACATATGTGTAGAAGAGGACTAAACTAATGTATGGCAACAGCACCCCCTTACGGCTGAGATGGATGCTGCGGCCATTTGTTAGGGCTACACACCATGACTCTGGAATGGTCCACTGTTGGCCTAATGGGGTGGGAAGTACATAAAAAGAAACCTTGATTTTGAAGACAAAGAACCATGACACGATTATTTAGGGTAAAACATACGATAACTATGTATTAAACACATGTAACTTGTCTTTTCATATCGTAAAGTACTGGATGTGGTGTATTTATGGTTTAAGAAAAAAAGCAACCCCCCCTGCGCATTAACCTAAATGTCAAGGTGCACTTTCCTGACGCGGAAGAGATTCCCCCAGCTGTCAAACAGATTTTGGTGAATCAGTTTCAGTGTTTCATCTCTCGGCTGAAAGGAAACTAAACTGTTGACGTGTCTTCAACATGGACAGTCCACGCTGGTTGCCTCTGGAGTCTAATCCAGAAGTATGTGTTGTTGATATGTCTTCAAACTATATCGTTTTATCGCCGTCATTCATTCACTAATAAGCATGTGAGAGCTAGCTAACTAGCAACTTAGAACAAAAGCTGCAGCCGGTGTGTGGCTGCTTTGCTACATCCAGCAACTATTTTATTAACGTTTTTATTTGTGTTTTTCTCATTTCAGGTTATGACAAAGGTGAGTATTTTCTTCTGATTTAATTGAACACCAAAATGGGTGTAAATAATCAGCTGCAAAGCGACTTGCAGAGGGACAAGGCCTACCTACCTAGCAGCGATGCTACATCCAACCTAACGCTGTCATTAAAGAGTACAATTTACTACTGTCTGATAAACACAGTACATGCGTACAGCTGGCCATGACATTTTCAATAAAATCTACATGTAAATGTAGCCTCTGACCTGAAGTAAAGGTTTCCAACTTGGAAGAAGCCAAAACCTCTTAAAGAGAAAAGATTAATAACCAGACTAGTTGCTGTTCACTTGCCAAGAGTTTGGACGTGTCGGTCTATAAATGCCAGTTCATCTGGAAATAATCTGGTAGATAGATAGATAGATAGATAGATAGATAGATAAATAGCTGGATAGATATATGGATGGATAGATAGTAACTTTATTGATCCCGAGGGAAATTCAAGTTTCCAGCATCACAGTCCCATAGTGCAAAACATGTTAGTAAAAAGGCAGTAAAAAAGTTAGTAGTGCAAAGTACAAAAAAATATACCAGATACAAAAATATTTCTGACAGAAATTTAGTAGACCACTTACACACCAAAAACTGACAATAACCTGATATTTTCAGGTGGAATTTCATTCATTCATTCATTAATTCTCACTGTGCAATATCATTTTCAACTTGTGCAATTTTGTTGATAGTCTGTTTGTTGTCAATACTGTATATACTGCTCCTATTTTATACTTCCTTCTGTTTAAATGGTTCATATTTTGTTACACTTTGTTTAGCTCTTTTTTTTTTTTTTTTTTTACTGTGTTAGCTGATGCATCTTGTTTTTTGCACTATCCCCTTTGCTGCAAATTTCCCCACTGCGGGACTATTAAAGGAATATCTTATCTTATTTTATGCTGACATGCAGTGAATATTCATTGGAAAGTAATGACATTGACATTTCAATTGGTTTTCGGTAGGAATCAGTTGTACTGGCCATTTCATACAACTTTACTTTAAGTTAAACTTGTCTGCCAGATATTGTTAGGTTAGCGTTATGTCTTTGTATGCATACAAATTTACTTTCAGCTTTTTGTGTAGTTTGTCAATTGCTTGGGTATGAAACCAACCTGGCAATTTGGAGATGTAATCGGATTGGACCCGGAGCTTCTCAGCATGGTACCAAGACCAGTGTGTGCAGTGCTACTTCTCTTCCCAGTGACAGAGAAGGTACTTTTTTTTACAAATTTGGTTTAAAATGTATAAACCACATGTTCATGAACCATAATGGATGTCTCCACATTATGCATACATGTTGTAACTTAAAGGGGATCTATTATGCTTTTTCCCTTTCCTTTAGTGTGTCATACAGTTTTTTGTGCATGTAAAATGTCTGCAACATTACAAAGCCCAAAGTCCATGCCAAAGGGAGTTACTTTTTCCCACAAAAACACTGCTCCTGAACTGCTTTAAAGGCTTTACTTGAAGTCCTGCCTTTTCTTCCGCACCGTGGTGATGTCACCAAGTAATACATTTGCATAATACCTGCCTAGCAGCTAGTTTGGCACACCCTCAAACAAAGCTAGTTAGAGCTGGAGCAGAGTCCGAAGAGTTTTTTTTTTTTACATTAAAGCATGTTAACATGTTTTAGTAGAGACCCAAAATACAAGTATGCACCTGAAAAGAAGCATAATAGTTCCTCTTTAATAATTCTATATACATGTTGTTCTGGCGATAAGAAACGATGTTCAATAGAGATTTCTCTTCTGTCCAGTATGAAGCATTCAAGCAATTAGAGGAAAAAAGACTCAAGGGTCAGCAACAGGAGGTCTCTCCTGACGTCTACTTCATCACGCAAACTATTGGAAACGCCTGTGGAACAATAGGATTAATTCATGCAGTGGCAAACAACCAGGCACACCTGGAATTTGGTAAGTATTTATTCTGTTCACATCATATGCAATGGTGGAAATGTGAAAGATTCCATGTTTACAACTTGAGTGACAACTCAAGACGGTTATATGATTACAGAGTTGATCTAGTGTGGGTTAAAATTACTGTGTGTTGACAATATAACACTATATCCATTAAATTAGGGTTTTATTACATTTTAAGAAAAAAAAATAGTAGTGTTGCAAAACAATTAATGGCATTATTTGTTCATTTTTATGCCTCTGTGCCGGCGACAGCTGTGGCCGGATGCAATATGTTTTTGGTTGTCCCTCCAGTCCATTCTTGTGAATGCTCAAGGACTCAAGGATGAACTAATTCGATTTTGGTGGTCAAAGGTCAAGGTCACTGTGACCTCACATCCGTCTCATTCTCATGATATCTCAGGAATGCCTTGAAGGAATGTCTTCATTTTTGGCACAAACGTCCACTCGGACTCAAGGTTGAACTGATTAGAATTTGGTGATAAAAAAGCCGCTATGACCTCACAAAACACGTTTTCGGCCATAACTCAAGAATTCATATGCTAATTATGACAATATCACACAAATAACTAACAGGATAAAACGATGAAGTGATGACACTTTGGACAGACATGGATATAAACTGCAACTTGACTGGTTGGCGGAGGCATACAAGCATGAGGCGGTAATTCTAGTTCTCAGCTAGAACAGCTTTGTATCACTTAGTTTTAAGACTTAGAAATAATTCCATTTATAATAAGCATATTACCTTACCATACATAATCTCCTTTTACAGTTGCAAAGAAAGAAGTGTTGATCCATCACTCAGCTCTAAATCCATATAGTAAATCCATAAACATATACTTGTATAACTATATGCATGTTGTCCTTTCTCCTCAGAGCCCGATTCTGCTCTTAAGAAGTTTATTGAACAAACCTCTAAAATGAACTCAGAGGAGAGGGCCACCTTCCTGGAAAAAGATGAGGTAAGAAAACCCTGAAAAGGAGATCTTGTCTCAAGGATGGGGTGATGAGGTGGTCAGTCCTTGGGGTTTTTTAGTCAGCATTTCACAAAAAGGATTTTTTCTGCTCATTGTATGTTTTCCCATTCTTTTAGTCAGACAGGTGATAGATGAAAACTTTTTTGGAGCTAGATCTTTATCAGTGTCACTGAACATTTTTGGTCACCTTACTGGTTAAATCTCTAAAGTATAGAGTACGGTCTTGACCTGCTCTACATAAAAAGCGTCTCGAGATAACTTCTGTTATGATTTGACGCTATATAAAAATAAATTGAATTGAAAATTGAACTTGTTGAGTGACGACACCATGGGGAAAAAATCATCTTTATTTCCCGGTAACTCTTTAGCATTTACAATTTTATGCAACAGCTCTCTAGCCGTCATTTGTTAGATGATACAACTGGCCTTGTGTTGTGTACATAAAAATCTTAAATGTGTTGGAGATTGGTAAGATTACCATGAAGCACAATACCACAAAAGCTACCAGAGACCATTGCTCACACTGCAAATCATTTGCGTTTTGTTCCTACTCTCTGTTTCAGAGTATACGTGTCACACATGAATGCAGTGCACAGGAGGGACAGACTGAGGTTTGTATTGAGTTTTAGACAATCTGTGTTTTCTAACGATGCTTCTGACAGAGATAACACCACTAGTTTTGTGTTGAATCTAAAAGAAAGTGTTGAACTCTAAAGCAATTTTGTTTATTTCTTGTCTGTTTTAGACCCCGAGTTTAGATGAGAAAGTGAACCTGCATTTTATAGCTTTCGTGAATGTCGGAGGACATTTATATGAACTGGGTGAGTTAAAATATTGAGTAGTATTTGTCTCATTGTCGATGATAATTACTTTAATTCCGCATTTAGTGGTGGCAGATTTGAAGCAAAAACTCCTGGTCTTTTTTTAGATGGCCGGAAGCCTTTCCCCATTAACCACGGAAAAACTGCAGGAGATACTTTCCTCGAGGTAAGACATCACAGAATAAAACAGACAAATTGTCATAAAAACATCTTCTCAAGTTGAGTCACAAGTCATCATTTTCTTGTTCGATTGCACTGCAGGATGCTGTAGAGGTTTGTAAGGTCTTCATGGCTCGCGACCCTCAGGAGCTTCGTTTCACCATCATTGCCCTCTCCAAAGATTCAGACTGAGGAAACTCCCTCGTGGCCTCAGAAAACAAAGAAAACATTACTGCCAAACATTCTCAAGTGCTGACTTTATTGGAATTTTTTTTTTTTTTTTTTTTTTCAAAATACTTGTGGGGAAAATAACAAAATATCAGGGATATCATTCGGAAGTAATGTTCTGTTTTTGTTGAGTGCTGCTGTGCAACTAAAAGTATTTCTTGTTAAGATAAAAACCTTCCAGTTCCCCACTGCTGAACCATCTTGATAACTGTAATACAGATATCAGCTTTGTTTATATGGCGTGTTTGGCTTTCAATTAAGAAAGAAATTTAACAAATTTCCTAGGTAACTGAGGGAGCTCAACTTCTTTTTTTTACTCTGGGTTCAATGATGTGCACTGTAGTGATTTGTTTTTGATCATGTGTCCAACCACATGGTCAAAAACAGCTGTTTTGCAAGGCTTTAATTTCAGTCATAGCTTTGAAAAAGCAGATAGGCCTAATGCTGTTTTATGCAGTAACAATGTTAAAAGAAGCGTATTAAATAAAGTCTCCTGTAAGTGAGGCCGACTGAAAAATGCAGCATGTACATCCATGTGGAAGGTGCCTACATTTTTTGTAATCAGAATTAGAAATTCTGTCAAATAAAAGGCAAATTTATTAAGCATTTCTCTTGTCGATATTCTCTGTAACACAGACATCTTAGTTTAATATTAATCTGTTGACCTTTTATATATATTGGACTTTGTTTGTTTTATTGTCAGATGTACTGGCCTACTGAATAGAATTGAAAAAAAAAAAAAAATAGGCAAACTGCAATGGTAAACTGAAATATTATTTTTTTAAATGTATTTATTTTGCACAAATTAAGACTACACAAATATAACAAAAGAATAAATGATATACTGTGCAGGAAGAGGCAAAAAAACACTGGGTTTATTTGAAACCTCCACCTAGAGACAATATTAATATACAGAAATAATATGACTACATGATAGTGATGACTAAACTATTAGAACAGGATATAGATATATAGAGATTTAAAATAACAATAAATAAAAAAAGACAAGAAATGTGTGTGCAAGTGTATGTTAATATATACTTGCGAGGGGGATATTGGTATAAACATCTACAGTACATTGACTCAGAGTGTGAAGTGTGAAACATGCCTGTCCCCTGGAAAAAGAAAAAGCTATGTCATCCTAATTTTACTGGATCTCATTTTCATTAGTATGCCAATCTACTAATTTGTTCCATAAAATGGAAAACAAATTATTCAAAACACCTATTTATTAAGCAAACTGTATTTAAAGGTGGTCTTGACGTGTCTGTCTTGTGTATGTAATGCAGGCCTTATTTAACCCAAAAAACAGTCTCGGGAGGACACAAATCATATTAGACACCTGACCATCCAATAATATTTATAATCCATCAATAGGTAGTTCAAATTAAAAAGAGATTAACAAAAACACCATAAAACAGTCATATAACATAAAGTAAGCAGCAGGGAAATGCTAATGCATATGGGAAAAGAAGTTGCCCTTTTAAATGCCTGATTAAAACCTGTATTCTTAATTCAACATGTGAATCCAGTTATTTATTTCACTTTTTAAACTGCATTTTCAAGCAGAATTTTAAATTCCATTATTTACTTATTTATGAATTAATATATTTTTTTAAATTATGTACTTATTGACTGTGGTATGGTGTTTTTATAAATACCTTTTTAATTTGAACTATTTTGATGGATTCATATTTTGTCAATTCTTTAAGCAATTATTCTTTTTATTGCCCATTGAAATGTAAAATAATTAACTTACTTTGTAATTTAGTCCATTTATTCATAGATTTATTCCTAGAATTTGTAAACAAATGTATTAATGGCTATTTTTAGTGTACAATTTACGTGACTCTTGTGGTTCTCCATAGTGAAGTAGACAAAGTACATTCAAGTACAAGTACCCTCAAAATTGCTTTCCACTGCTGCTCTTACGATTAAATCGCCAAATTGATGGAGTTACATTTTAATAATAATAATAATACATTTTATTTATATAGCGCTTTTCTAAAAACTCAAAGACACTTTACATAGATAAAAAGATCATAAAACAAGGACATCATAAAAAAATATAAAACACAATATTAATAACACATTAAAAGCAGTTCTAAAAAGGTGAGTTTTGATTTGTGATTTGAATGTGGAATTTTGCAGGTTGTTTTTCAGGCGCTGCAGTTCGGCCTCACCGCCGCTGCGTGGCGCTGCAGGACAGTTTGATTGTTTTAGGAGCGTTGAGTAAACTCCTACAAGTAGAAGAGTTTACTCAACTTTTTAAACATTTGGTTAAACATTTTGGTACCACAGACGTCAAATAAATTCCAGTTTGACTGTAATGTGAGACTGTTTTGTAGCTGGTTGTGATTCAGTGTAGAGTTACACCACTGTAGTAGTGAAAACATGGGCTCAAAAAATAATCTACCAGAGAGAGAAATAATAACCTAACGTTCACCTGGAAGCAGCTCAAAGGACCCGTGGGTGGTCCTCGGACCCTGCTTTTGGAAACCCTCCTGCTTACAGCCTCTGTTAGTGCCTCTTCTACCAGACGAGGTGGTCGGACTTTTGAAGACTCTTCTGCATAGGTGGAGCAAAACGGAGTGGGAGTGTGAAAATACTCAAAAGAAACAACAATCCGGGTGTGTCGGATGAAAGAACAGGTGAGCAACTGTTACACCTTTTGCATTCACTCAGTGATGAGCTGCTGGAAACGAACAACGGGAGGCATTTTTCATGAATGAGTAATTGTGATTGCGAAGTTCACCTGTGACGCGCTTGGCGAGTTTAAATGTGTCTACTTGTCTGGACTGGCCCACATTTGATGTCACTGACCGGACTTGAAGGAACCGACTTGGTGCAGCCTCCTCCTCGAGATAACACGGTGTTGTGATGGAGTGGCGCGAGCAGTCCGCGGTCAGCTGTGATGAAGCCTACCTGGAGGCGCAGAGATGGATTGAGGTGAGTTAAAAACTCAAGCATTAAAAACTATCTCAACAACTTCCTTTACAGTTACTTGCAGGGTTTAAGCATTGGAAATCATCTAGACAAGGTGAAATGTAATTGGCCACTGCTTATGGCAGTTCAGGAAAGTGGTGTTTTTGTGTTTAAAGATGTTCCTCTCATGTATGATTTGGCTACTATGAGCCTATAAATGAGGTTTACTTTCCAATACATCCCTAAATTAATAGTATGCTGCTTGGGTTTAGCTCAGCTGCTTACCCCAAAGTGTCAGATAATAGTAACTAGGGCTAGGCAATATTTTAATAAGATAATTTATTGTCTTTCAATGTTATTGCATCGTGAGAAAAAAATAAACATTAAAAACTAATTCAACAACTTTCTTTACAGTTACTGGCAGGACTTAAGCATTGGAAATCATAGACAAGGTGAAATCTAATAGGCAACTTGCTTAGGGCAGTTCAGGAAAGTGATGTTTTTGTGTGGGTTTTTCAGTTTAAAGACTCATGTATGATTTGGCAACTATGAGCCTATAAAGGTGTAAAGCTGAGGTTTATTTTCCAATATATCCCGGATTTAGTAGTATGTTGCTTGGGTTTAGCTCAGCTTCTTACCCCAAAGTTTCAGATAATAGTAACTAGGCCTGGCCGACAATTCAATACTATAATTTATCATCTTTCAATGGAATCGTATCATACATCGAGATATCGTGATACACAATTATGTTGTCTAAATTGATTATAAGATGCATATACTAACTCAAATCTCTCAGAAAATCTGATAATTTTGCCCTAAAGTTCTTTTTTAAACGATAAAATCCTCGATAGTTTTTAGTTCACACAGGAGTATACAAAAATAGGCTATTTCTATTTTCATATAGACTATTTATTTATTGAATTACCCAAGAAACTTGCGATGTCGTGATATATATCAATATCGAATGGACCTCTATCGGGATAGATAAGGGGAAGATTTTGGCCGAATCGCCCAGCCTTAATAGTAACCAGGACCAACAGATGCATGGTGGCATGCGTCACCCTTGACCTCACGTCTCAGGTAGCTGGTGAAATAGAATCAAGTCTATTATTTCAGCCACTAGAAATCATGTAGCTTTTACTGCAAGCATTAGTACAGGTAGCCTACCTGGATTTGACCCCATTCATCATTATTGTTTGCTCACGGCTTCCTTTGTCAGATCTTGCCTAGACCTGCTCATCAGTTTTTTTTTTTAGTGTTTCCCAGAGTTTCTTTGAGACAACAGTTTCATGCAATTATGAAAAACTTCTACGAATGACTGGGTTTGGGGTTTCCATCATCCTCATGACACTTGCTATCAAATGTAAGCTATACACAAGATATTGAAATGACTATTTCATGTGTCAGTAATGAATACGAACTAAAAAAGCAGTCACACATTATGGCTCATCCAATGTTTATGACAATTTGTGAAAAAATGTGTCATACATAATTTTCTGAGGCTATTTTTATGGTTATAGTGTACC
>CAKALG010019583.1:0-11840 GCA_916700815.1 Helicolenus hilgendorfi | reverse complement strand
TAGAGGAGTGTTAGAGCTCTACGTCTCTGTCATCTACAGCTAGAGGAGTGTTAGAGCTCTACGTCTCTGTCATCTACAGCTAGAGGAGTGTTAGAGCTCTACGTCTCTGTTATCTACAGCTAGAGGAGTGTTAGAGCTCTACGTCTGTCATCTACAGCTAGAGGAGTGTTAGAGCTCTACGTCTCTGTTATCTACAGCTAGAGGAGTGTTAGAGCTCTACGTCTCTGTCATCTACAGCTAGAGGAGTGTTAGAGCTCTACGTCTCTGTCATCTACAGCTAGAGGAGTGTTAGAGCTCTACGTCTCTGTTATCTATCATCGGGGTCTTACCTGTGTAGACGAAGCGTCCAGGTGCTCCTTTACAGAACTGTTTGGACTTGTAGGACAGCGTTACCTCGACGACCCCGGGGATGTGACGGGGAGGGGTCTGCACCCGGATAGCATGAGGGGTGATCAGCTGGAGAGAGAGAGACAGGTAGAGAGAGAGACAGAGAGAGAGAGACAGAGAGAGAGAGAGACAGAGAGAGAGAGACAGAGAGAGAGAGAGACAGAGAGAGAGAGACAGAGAGAGAGAGAGACAGAGAGAGAGAGGTGTAACCAGGGTTAGATGTTGACAGTAATCATCATCAGCACCAGCAGCAGATTTAATTCAATGGATTATGGATTATGGATTATGGATCAGGTGTGTGTGTTACCTCGCTCCAGACCAACATGGTGCCGAAGACAACCTGAAGGCCGTCAAAGAAGTTGTCTCCGATCAGGATGACCGTGGCTCCGCCCGTCGTCCAGCCCTCACTGGGACTGATGGCTTTGATACACGGGGTGGCTGGACACGAGAGAAAAGCAAGAGTTACCCTGACAGTTTCAATGCAGGATGAACACCGATTTAAGAGTAGATAGAGCATGCTTCAAATCTGTTTCATGTGGGGAATGTGTTGATAGTGCTCTTTAGTTTAGACATCGTTCGGGCCAGAACTAAAAAGCTAATTTAAAAGCTAACATTATATCATGGATACTTAAAGGTGCAGTGTTTAGGATTTGGTGGTATCTAACGGTGAGGTTGCAGACTGCAACCAACTGAAACTTCTCTCGTGTGCCAAGTGTGTAGAAGAACTAAGATGGCCAACGTGAAAACGTAAATGGCTCTCTCCAGAACCGGCTCCAGAGTGGCCGGCTCCATGAAGAGGACCTGCTCCCTATGTAGATATAAACGGCTCATTCTAAGGTAACGAAAACACAACGATACTTATTTTCAGATGATTATACACTAAAGAAAACATACTTATTAATATTATATTCTATTTCTGCCCCCTAATTGTTACACACTGTTCCTTTAATTATATCTGTGTCTTTTATCCATGAATAACACCACAAGCTGCATGAAGAACAGGATGTTAGATACATATCAAATGTAGGTCAAAAATCACATGACCTGCACTCATATACAGCGGTTAAATACATGTGTGAAATACAGAGTACACAGGCATAGTGTTAAAAAAGTATTCAGAGCCTTTACTTGAGTAAAAGTAATGATACAACAGTGTAAAAATACATTCGGTCCTGCATTTAAATCTTACTTAAGTAAAAATATGGAAGTATTATCAGCAAAATGTACTAAAAGTTAATGCACTAACATGCAGGAAATGGATCCTGTGAGAGTTGTGTCATTATGATGGCTGTGTATTGGCAAGAATCTGGCGATACGATACGTATCATGATATAGGGGTTACGATTCAATATATTGTAGTATATTGCAATTTTTTAAATCAAATTTTAGGAAAACTGTCATGGTATAAAGACCACATCAACATATGCATAACATCTGAGTAAAAAAAGTTGACTTTTCATGCAATCAAAACAGTGGGATCTGCATTTATCACAGTCTCTGTAACAGCCAACATTATAGCACCACTGTGAGAGGGCACATCTTTTTACAAATGAAATAAAGTATTGACTGAGTTCATCTTTGCATGTAAACTATTAATTTAAAATCGATAGTGTTTTTTATAATTGACAGTATCACAAAACATAATATAATGTTTTTTATATTTTCTTATACCTCTAGTTATTATTGGATTATAATTATTGATGCATAAATGTGTAAAGGGTATTCTAATGTTTTGGCCTGCTGCTGTGCTGTGTATTATACAGTAGACATACTACTTTATATAGTACTGGGTAGTTATTCTGAAGTATAACAATCCATCGTATGTTTTGTATGTAAAATATGAATCGACAAAGTAACTTGGTAATACAGCTGTCAGATAGAGAGTGTAGTAAAAAAAGTGCATCTCATTATGAAATTAAGTATATAATAGCACAAGAACTTGAGTAAATTCACTTATTTGCAGTATGGGCAAATGTAATGTGTGTTAATGTGACTTGTTGAATTACAACTGGAAATAAATCTATATTCAATTTCATGCCTAAAGATATGGATCTAAGATAAGATGTTATTATCATCTCTGCTTTATGTGAAGACATGTATTTAATGAATGCATTAATTAGCTCAGTTAATGACCTCACTGGTTATGTTTGATATATCACAGTGATTATAAATGGACATTAAGCAACTCTAGTACCTGCTGTTACAGTATGTACTGTGAGTGTGAATGATGAAGTAGACATGTAATAAAATATAATAAAAAAGATAGATGGGGTGTGACATTGTATTGTTGAAGTGTGAGTTTCTCACCATATTCCATAGAATTCTCCACAGACTCTCCTGGCTCCAGTCTGCGGGCCCTCCGACCGTGTTTGGAGTTGTTGTGGACGAACATGTTGTCGGACACGGCTAGGACGTGGCCGTCTACGCACACAGTGGTGGATAAGACCACCTGAAAGAGAGAGAGAGAGAGGGGGGAGACACATGAGTGTGTGTGTTCAAAACTCGGACAGCACGCTGGGAGTCACAATCTCTGGTTACAACAGCAGAATCCCTCAGCGACACTTTGCTTCAGCATATACAGGTGATAGTAATATTTCTCAATATGTAATGTGACATCACTGGGATCTTCATAATACTACATTCTGGTGATGACACTGCTCATACACCCCTCCACTCCTCCATCAGGCCTCCATATGGCCTCTCCACTCCTAACTTTTTGATTCATACAGCATGCAGCAGGCTCATCGCTGTCTCCTCCTGATCCTTCAATGACACAAAACATATGGACCAGATCTCCCATTTTTGCCGGCCGTTAAAACACTGGATGATATATGGTGGCCCTAATTTGATTTTCTGGCCGCAGCATGTGTGTGTGTGTGTCCCTTCCCACATCTGCCTCGCACGGATGACACACACATAATTAATGAGGGGATACTTTTTCTCTTTGGATATTATTTATTTGGAGTGTTGATGATGTGATACTATTTCTGAAAGTGATAATGAGTTTGTGTTTTTAAAGACTTAAAGGGAATGGGTCAGTGAGGAAAAGGTCATTTGTTTAATTAAATAGTGAACTATTTATAATGTGCATTTTTTAGAAAATCAGACAGCAAAGATAAAACCTCTCTTCGAAATAAACACATGGCAGTAATTTGCAGGTGAAGGAACGTAAGAAAGAAAAGGAGAAAAAGCATATGTGCTATAGGCGGTGGAAAGGGAGGGGGAACCTAAAGGAAAATAACTGTAAATTATCGATCAAGCAGCAGACTCCTGTCCAGCTCTGATCACCTTTTAACCCAGAGATGAGAGTCTTGGAGCGCCTGCGTGCTCATAACTTCTCAGCATGTGTCACGTCGCAGGAGTTAAAGCAAACACGGTGGAAGACAGAGGGAGCACGGAGAAGGAGGAAGGGAAGGGACGGAGCTGGGAGAAGGAGAATGCCAGACAGAGGCCGCTGGTGCTGAAAGACGGCAGAGGAAGTGGGGCGGGAGTGTCCCCTGTGACCACTTCCTGGGTCACGGAGCGTGACCTCCTCCATCTGGAGCCAATCACTCAATTCTTGACAACTTCCTGAAACACCTCAACCTATTTCCTGCGACCCGGCACCCCGACGACCGAGTCTCCCACATATCTAACTCCTTTTCGTTTATCTTTCCATCTCTCTGACTCCTTATTGATTTTTAACTTTCACCTTTAACTCCCTCCTCTATTGTCTTCCATTGGAAAATCTTTTCCGAAGCTTTTTCTATGTGAAAGATTGTGTCATAAAGTCTACATGGAACAGACAATAAATTAATTATTCAATTGTTCTATTGAGATGGAGGGGCATGAAGGGGTATGTTTTGCATGACTGTAAAAAAATGTAATAATTTCATTCCTATATGCAGTCCAACATGTCACCACCCTCCCTCTTCCCACTCACACACAAGCACACTAGAGCTAATCGATTAGTTATTAGGTATTAAATTAATCGCCAACTATTTTGACGATTAATCAGCTTGAGTCATTTTCTAAGAAAAAAAACAGTAAAAATGTTCTGATTTCAGCTTCTTAAATGTGAATATTTTCTGGTTTCTTTACTCTATGACAGTAAACTGAATATCTTTGAGTTGTGGACAAAATATTTGAGGATGTCACCTTGGGCTTTGGGAAACACACATTTTTCATAATTGTCTTTATAGACCAAACAACTCATCAAATAATTGAGAAAATAATCAACAGATAAATTGGCAATGAAAATAATCGTTAGTTGCAGCCCTAAAGGACACGCATGCATTTTTGTTCTTTCTTTTCGTACCTGAAATCTCCTCATATCCCTCGGGTTTCCCGCTGTCTTCAGACAATTCTGGTTACATTTCAGGAAAAACTTCAAGAAAAACCTGCAAAGGTAAATAAGAGGACACATGTTTGTACATCAGCGACTAAGAAATCACATGAAAGAATAATTTGCTACCCTGCAACACTGGCAGTCAAAGAAGACATTCATTATTTTTCAGAGACGGGTCTTATGGATGGTGTGTGTGTGTGTGTGCCTGTGTGTGTGTGTGTGTGTGTGTGTGTGTGTGTATGTGTGTGTGTGTGTGTGTCTATATGATTACAGCACTGACATCAATCCCAGCTGTTTAGCTTCGTATTAAAGTCAATGTTATTACACTTTAAATCAAGTGATGAGAATTTGAAGCACAGTCCGGTGAAAAGTGCTGCTGTGTTTCAAAGTAAACTGGAGACAGTGATGTATGCCGGGGGACTCAGGGGACCGTGGTATCCCGCAATGCCGTATTTGAACCCCCACATGGGAATGGAGAGGGAACGAAGTAGAGGCAACTACAGAGAGAGTGAAATGAGGAGGTGGAAAGAGGAAGGTAGTGATAGAGACACAGGCACTGGTATGGACATGAATTTTGTTTTCAAGTATATGTGTCTCATTACGTATGTGAGTGTACTTTTGAGGGTGATAGGCTGTGGAGACTGAGAGGAGCTGAGATAGAGCGGGGTGCTGATAGCCTCTGCTACACCAAAGAAAACCTGAGAGAAAGGTGGAATAAATAGGAGAGAGGGAGACTACGGAGAGAGACTCCAAATCCCAGGTGTACACAGTTCGGCAACACGGCCCGCTGCCATGGCAACGCAGCTCTCTGCCGCAATCCCAAAGTCCCCATGCTGAGAGGCAAAGACAGCGATGGGAAAGAGAAGGCAACAACAAGAACACATTCCATCACGGAAACGCGGCGAGGAGGGAGACTTGGCAAGGTGAGATGCAGGAAAGTATATATAAAGAGGGCAGGTGCAGACGAGGCTGAGAGGATCCACACAAATCTCACGGTGAGAGAAATTAGGTAGTGTGTTAAATCAAAAGAAAAGCGTTGTGATAGAATTATGGCAACTGGCAAATATATAGCCCTCAAACCAGATGTCCACTTCACTTCTCACAGAACACCACTCCATCCATTAATGCTCCAATTAAACAAACAACAACAGTGCTGAAGAAGAATGCTGCAGCCGTTTTGGGCTCCATGTTTAGCTCCAATGCCACCCACACTGTGCTCTCTGCAAATATAAGTCATCTTTAATGGAGAGCGCTTGTTTGGAGAGGAACTTCATATTGGCCCCACAGCCCTGAACCCTCCCATCGAATACTAATCTCTCCCTCATCCTGTCAGCTTTTACTCGTTGTTGTTCCATCACTCGCTCCAGCTTTCTCCCTTGTGAACAGGACCTGGCTTCAAACTATAGCTCTCAGTTCCAACAGTGTGTCCAATATTTCTTGATTTGAGCTATTTCTTCAGAGGACAATCAATATTGTTGTTGGCAGAGGGTGGTTATAATTTATCAGCGAGAGCTCGGACCTCCAACCTCAGAGCAGCGCTAGAGACCTCGGTTTTGGGTGGAAGCATGTAAAAGTGCACATTTGTGCCGCTCCCATTTCCTTCTTCCATTTCTTTCCCCATCAGTCCTTCATCCACCATGACATAATCGGTTTAACATGATTTTAAAATCACAATATACAGTGATGGAATGTAACAAAGTACAAATTTACTCAAGTACTGAGAAAGTGTGTGACCCGGCAGCCGTGTTGACATCAGTTGAGGAAATACCAAGCACCGCCCACCAACAGGAGCAAACTTTCTCATTTTACAGCTAAACAGTACACTACAAGATGTTTCTGAAAACATTTGAGGCGAGAAATAGGCATAACAGTAACAGAATATTGATTTATATTTGATCAGCGCTGCCTAGTTTGACCATTTGATCGGAGTTTGCGAGTGATTGACAGCTGCCTCCGTTGAATGAACAGCCAATAGGAATGCTCTCTCTCTGAAATGACCTGTGATTGGTCAAAGTCTCCCGTCATGGGCTAGATTTTCTAAAGCCTGAAAACAGAGCCATGAGGAGGTGCAGAAGTCTAGTTTTCTCTCAGAACACTTGAATTACAATATGAAGAAAGGTTATTATGGGATTTTTTCCCAATGATACCAAAAATATTTTATGTACTATATATTAATTACAATTTTGACATACTTATACTTTACTTGATTATTTCCATTTTATGCTACTTTATTCTTCTACTCCACTACATTTCAGAGGGAAATATTGTACTTTTTACCACAGCACATTTGTTTGACACTTTAACAAAACTTATGATATGCTTATATGATATGATGCACTTACATGTATTTGTTAGTGATAAAAACAGAATAAAACAATATTCTATAACAATATAGGCTAACTATAAAAATAACAACAATAGCTTCCAATGAATACTTTTTATACTTTATGTACATTTTGCTGATAATACTTCTGTACTTTTACTTAAGTAACATTTTTAATTCAGGACTTTTACTTGTAATGGAGTAATTTTAAACTGTGCTATTTCTACTTTTACTAAAGTAAAAGATCCAAGTACTTCTTCCCCCACTGACAATATATATATACAGTATATTACACAAGTTTGTTTCCTGCCTCTGAAAAGAGACCATGATCAGAAGCGCTGAGTTTCATTTTACTGCCTCCTTTGAGGGTTATGCTGTACGTGTGTGTTATCCTGCAATGATTCTTACATTATGGCTATAGCCATCATTTATAAGGAGGGAAGTCAGCACAGGGAACAAATTTTTTGGTTTTCATGTCAATGGTCTGGCTGTGGTTTAGCCACAATCGTTTCATCGCCACTTGCTTGTCGGCCACTTAATGTTCATCTAACCAGCAGTCATCATTCATTTGACTGACTGACATGATACAACATGCAGCGATGCCTCAGATAGCGATATCACAACCCTAATTGAGAGGTTGTCTACACCCATCTCAGGCTTTGTGCACTTTCTGGGGGTTCTTGACCTTGTTTGTTGACTTCTTCTCATCATTCCCTGTTTGTATGACACCAGATGCCTCAGAAACACACACTCACATGCATGCATGCACACTCTAATACACCAACACCCCCCCACCTTTACTCCCCCCTCCCAAAAACCCATTGAGTCAACTTTTCACCCCCCTCAGTTCGGACGCACACAGCTGCAAATGCTGAAATTAAAGCGAGACATTGACGCATATATTAGCATGCATTAGCCGCTTCCCCCTGCCCACTTAACATGCAAATCTCCCAGCCCCGTCGCCTCGCACCTTCTGCCACACATTCATTTGCTGAATTATAATTAGACTAATCTTGCATAATTAATAAGAAGTCGAGGACCCTCTGTTTTTTATCCCCCTCCTCTATTGTGGTTGCAAAAGTTTAATATTGCCGTTGTTTGTTTTTGTTTTGGTAATGTAATACACCCACACACACCTCCCCATCCAGAGGGAAGAGACGAGGAGAACATGCAGAGAATCGGAGGTGATCTTCATGTCACGGGGAAATTGCAGAGAAAGGCTGTTTTCAAAGAACTCCAGTAGCTTACGCGTGTTTATATTTAATGTGTGCCTTGTTCTTTACATTCACAGAATACTGTGGTCCATAAAGCAGCTGTAAAATAGAGATACTGTTTGTTTAAAACACTGTTAAGTGAGTCACATAGTGCAAATAAAGATAATGGGAAACATGTTTCAACTTTTAAACTGTTATACAAGTCTGTATTCATGTGGTTTTCAATCACTTATAATACAGAATATCTTCATGTCACAGTAGATTACTAACAAATATGACACCGAAACTTGATAAGCGCAAACTCCTCATGATTTTTGCTCGATGACAAATTTAAGATGTAATTGAATTTCACAGACTTTACTGTGGCCAGCAAGTTTTATCTTCCACAACATCTTCCCTCCACGACACACTTAAGACAGGAAACACAAACAAAACATAGACCCAAGCCTTCAACCTCGGGATCGTTTTCCACTGTGGCACCACAGGGAGTCTGTTTTTTCTTTTCTGTCTTCACTTCTGCATCTCTGTCAAGGCCTCCGATCCCTTTGTCTGCATCTGCTTCGGTTCCCAAGACTAAACACAGGCTTCGCAGCGTGAGGCCGACCATCCCAAATGTTGACAACACGCTTAACTAAAACTAGTTTGACCAACCAGCAAGTCGCGACACTAAAAACAATAGCAGAAATGCAGTTTGTGTAAATATTTCGCCCCTCAGTGTTGACCCTCAGTTTCACGTTTCTCAGTCCGTCAGGGCATCTGTTACACATAAGTGTTACACACTGGGCTCTACATGTGGCCTTAATCATGCAACGAGCACCTAAGCAGCACAGGACCCCTAACAAAAATTTTCATAGGCATTCATCAGCACTAATCACTGTTGACATAAACTGCCTTTTCACATAGACATAAAACACGTCGCCCTCTGTGCTCATTGTAAATGAAGGTTTACTGGTAGCAGCGGCTCTTGAAGCATGTCATGCAAAAAGGCTTTAACGCAGAGTTCAAGTTAGTTAGCGGTGCGGCTAGAAAACTTTCTCTGCTCATCTCCTTATCTGGGATCTGGTTTTGGCCTTCCAATTTTTGGGTTACCGCACCAAAGATGACAAATTTATGCTTTAATACAAAAATATTTGAAGGAAAAGAATGAGGAGGAGGAGATTGTCGTAATTTTTGTTCAGCAGACATGGATGCCCTGCTGCTCAGAGGTGGAGACATAAAAAAAGAGCTACTCCTCTTCATCCTCTTCATCCATGTAACTCTAACCCCCTCCATAATGCTCAATAGGTATTGATTGTAAGAAATAAGAAGAGAGATCGGGATATATAGGAAGAGAAAGATGGAGAAGAGGGGATGCAAAGACAGAGGAAGAGAGGGAGAATGTTGATGTCCTGTATTCAGGGCCATCACTCATCAGATACCCCCCTCCATCCCCCCCAACACTGAAAAAACAAAACAGTGTCCTGACATCGCAGTGGAGGGGAGCTGAGGGGAGGGCAGGGAGGGTGGGAGGAAAATTAGGAAACCAGATGTGAAGCATTAAAACATACTGACATGCTGAGGGCCTTCCTCTGCCACACTCACACACTGAGAGCACTAACTCATGCAGCAGGCCCACATATACGTACGCATGCATATGTCACACGCTGGCTGTGCAAACCACACACACATTCATGCGTGATATCGCGGATAAATACACAAAGACTTGCAAGCAACCGTGTGTGCACCATCAATCATGCAAAATTAGAAAAAATGACGCCTCAAAAACAAATGTCTAAAAGTCATATGTTTGTACGTGCAAGCTGATGTTTAATAAAACATGCCGCAGCTCGTGGCTATGTGCGCTAGGATTTGGATAAACCAGTGTTGACCTAAGAATGTTTCACGGCGAAGCACAAACCTACAGATGGGTCACCACGCATCAGTGTATGGATATGCATCCAATTAGTACATGTACCCGGGCCGAGGAACGGCTGGGGGAGGAGGGATGGAGGTGTTTTGTTTTCCTCCATGGGGAGAGCTGTGTTTGGGGGATGGAGCGGTGAGGTGAGGGGGGGGATGGTAATAAATACCCCTGGACCCGGGTCCCCTGGCAGACTGGAAGCTAGACTGGTCACCAGGGTTAACACCCGGGGCACATGACCTTTGACACTGCTAATGGGGCACAGAAAACCCTCCACGAACTGATACCCCCTCTGTCGCATACCACCACAGGACCTTTCACACCAACCTCCCAGTCCAGCCCCCTCCTCCTCCTCCTTCTCCTAAAACATACAGGGATATCTGTGGCATCAGCTTCACTCGCCTTTCACCAGCCAAACTGACTCCAGGCTCGTCTTTTCTCGCTTTTTTGTAACAGCTTGTATAACGCACAACCAGTCATCAATAAAACAGCTGTAGCTTTCCTGATTTGTACACAATTGTTACAAATGAAACCTCTATCCACTAACTACCTCTTAGCAACATTACCCTGATGTCTTATAGTCTGTCAGTGACATCAGTACTTGTCCTGTATGACTTTAAAGGCACAAGGGATTTCCTAAAAAACAACATATAGACTGATACAAAAATAATTCCTCTCAGCACTTATGACCCACTAGAAGTGCATAGCGGTGTTTGTATCTGCAGAGAGCCTGCACGCAGCTTGTGTTTTCTTATTTTGCTGTGTTCGGGACGCTTCTGGGCATCAACCTCTAAATGTAAAATGTAGCAACCAGAAGCTACAATAATGGTGGATACAGCGCCGAGAAAAAAAGGAAATATAGCGAGGCGAAATGCCAAGCGGACAAAGCTCGTCCAACTTTTAATGCTGCATTTACAAACCACAACTGACAAATCCTCCTCGTTGTGCCTTTAAACAGCATTTGTACTCACATGCTGACATGCACCTCAAACCAGCCAAGTACAATAGAGTGGTGGAGAAAAATCTTTTACTCAAGTAAAAGATGAATGTCTGAATGATGAATGTATGTTTTGGGTGTAAAAATCTGAAGTAACCAGTAACTACAGCTGTCAAATAAACACTGGAGTAAAAGGTACAATATTTGACTTGAAGAAAATGGAAATACTTGTGCTTAAAGTAGGTCAAATTACACATAAGGATAGTAGTTGAGTAAATATACTTTCCACCACTGGTTAAATACCAGTTTATTGATCAGAAGGACTGAGTATTAACTTTTTGGTAGCAACTGCTGCACTTAATATCTAAAACTGTAATGCCACATCAGATTCATAGTCTTGGTTTCTCAGATAATTACTAATTTAAATAATAACTTGTATTATATTCAGGCAAAGTTATTGTCTGGCTGCTTGTGTGTAGACAAAACTTAACATTTGAGAAGTTTACTAAATAGAAAAAACATTACATTCCTTTAAGTAAGGAATCGGAAAACGTATCGTTTTAATAAACTCAGCTGAAATAGCTTCACTATATGAAATAAATTCAAAAACCCTATGTTATTGATCAAGAGAATCAGTGGGGAAATGGCCTCAGGCAGACAGCGAGCACATGGGGGAGCACAGCTCTTTATAAATGTTCCTGGTGGATTGGCTGTGCCCCTCCTGGCCTCTTCTCCGTTGCCTCCCAGGCTGG
>CAKALG010019581.1:0-10176 GCA_916700815.1 Helicolenus hilgendorfi | reverse complement strand
CAGTAAAGGCTACACGCGGCTGGAGGACAGGGAGGAGCAAGGGGAGCGTCTTTTAGACGCGTCCATGGCAGCGAGACGCGAATACAGTCGGCGGGAGAAGCTGATAATGATATCGAGGTCGCATAACAATCTGAGTTTTGAGCATGACGAGTTTAAAAGCAGCACGTTGAAGAGGGGCAGCTCTGAAACACGATTTTGAAGACGTTGAACTAAAAGGTTGAAGACGGTCCGTCCTGTTCTGTAAATTGCTCTCCAGACTGTAAGAGTGTACAGAGCCAGAAGGAAGTTTAACAGCTGCACCCTGGAGAGAGGAAACTCAAACGTCAAACACTTCTTTTGAGTAGCAGGACGAAGAGTAGTGAGTCACGGACGATCCTGCGCAGTCAAAGGTTCAGACCTCATGTCAGTAAAGACGGTAAATGCCTGCTGTACCAGGTCCAGAGGTGCTGTTCTGTATCTGTGACCTCTTCTGTGGAGGGAGCTACAGAGATCAATAAAAATAAATCACATTACATCATCAGTCTACTTTAGACAAAAATAGCTCTAATAAAGTTTTAACACGTTCTCAACCCCTTTTGTTTTTCTGAAAGTGTTACAAGGTTTCCTTCCAGCAGCTGCTGGTGAAATCAAGGACACACTGGAAGCGCTTTGAGCAAGTTTCTTCCTCAACGGATGACAGTGATATAAAGACAAATCTGACTGACTGATTTGCTGGCCTTGACACAAAAACAGATCTGTAAACTAAACTGATCCAGAATCACCTTGTAACTTACAGCCTGGTGTAAACCTACAGTATATGAGAACAGATAATGGCATACTGCAGCGGCGAGGCCCTAAAGTCCAAAAGACATAGATATTAGTAGTAAAGTATTTGTTTTAAAGGTGGTTTATGTATGTTTGTGTGTCTGTTTGATCCTCAGATCGTAGCAGATGTAGACATCCACATCCACAACTCAGACAAAACCAGTTACCATAATGTCAAAGCGCTGCGGCAGAGCAGATATGAGTTAAATCACAATGCTGCAGGCTGCAAAATACAATAACGGAGTTCATGTTGCCCCGCAGTCACAATATATATATTGTTGCCCTTTCCCAAGAACTATAGTAAGAAGTTTTGTATGTCCGCTATTGAAAACTAGAAGTAATAACTTAAGGCATCTTAAGTTAATTTATTACGAGAAAATATCTTGATTGACGTCACTCAGGATATGCAGTCTACTATTCATATGGTGATCATTTTTGTAGACCTGTTCCCAAATGTATTCAGTATTAGAGAAAGCCATAATATTTGAAAATTCAGAGAGTTGAGTACAACCAGAAGTATGAAAAATTAGGGCTGTAGCTAATGATTATTTTCATCAGTGATTCATTTCAATCTGTGAAAAGCCAAAAAATAATGACAAATAATAGTCACATCTGAGGCGTTTCTACTTAATAAATGATTTAAACAATTGAATAAGAGAATTATCATTGATTCATTTGAAGTCAATCAACACATTGTTTGGCTCTGCGCTATTGAAAAAACAATATTTGAAACAAAAATCAGTTTAAAAGAGAGTGTGATGTACTGCCATTGCGCTCACATCAACAGTAAATCACCATGTACACATTTATCTTGTGTTATCTGTTTGAATCCAGTAAACTGTGATAGTAAAGTCCAACTGAAATTGCATTTTTCTTGTCCACTACAGCATACATGTAGGCCTACTGCTCTTGAACAACAACCCACATGAGCTTCCCTGCTAAAGTCTCCTTCTGATCTAACTTTAAAAATTGAAAACACATCTTGTCGTTGTACTTGTTGAACAAGTAACCAAATAAACACTGACTGAGGAACAAGAACCAGATCACCTAGCTTCACAGCTTGTTCCAAGTTTCATGAGCCAGACAGGGTCATTTGCATAAAGTTGAGATTTTTTCTTTATGCAAATACAGATTCTCTTCAACTCGCCGTAACACTCCCACCATGCACTGGGACGACTGCTTCTTCTGCTTTCCACAGGAAATGAATGGAAAGCGTTTAGACGCCCTCCGTCACCGGATCTCGTCAGAGGAGCACTCGCACCGCTGGCACTCTGTCAATCAAACACAGACACCGACATATCCCCTCAGACGAAAAAAGGCCGTTTCTGATTTTACCCAGATACTTTATTTCTTCCTTTAAATAACAATGCATTGAAAAAACATGACATGACATTATTTTTTACTACAAAAAGGGATGACTTCAGTTGGACTTTAAAATACGAGCCTTGCTGTTTTCTGCTATAGTCCCCGTTTGCCGACCTGTGTTGCTTTTTATTTATTTATTTTTTGGGAAAAATCTTCACCATGTGATGACGATTGCACGTTTGACTTCAGGAAACCAGCTACTGAGCAACATAGTAATAATGTCTCAGCATATTTTATTAAAATGTTGACAAGGTTGTGTTGTGCCAAACTGAATCTAGCTTCAGTATATATGAGCTGATATGACGCCTCTGTATTGCTCGATATCTCTGTTTCAGGTTCTGTTTGGTTTGTCAGCAGTCATTTCTAACACATTCATCAATGTAGTTAAAACACCTTCTGTGCTACCTTTAATGAGACACGTGTGAACAATAAAACAGCAACACCACGTGTGTGTTGAAAAAGACGGAGCCCTTTTTAAGAGTGCAGGAATCTTGCCAGAGAGCTTCATTAACTGGTTCCCAGCAGTTTATGGGTCAATGTCTAAAATAAATTGTATTTTCACTGAAAGGTGTTTTGTTTTGAGTGTGAGTGTGTTTAACGAAGACTGAATCCTATACAAGGATTCACACATTTCAGGGGTCAGTGGAAGGCAACAGCATCTCCTGGGTACACACACACACACACACACACACACAAACATGTACCAACCGTCACACCTAAACACAACTTCCCAAATACATCACTAATTCCTATTTCTCTCGCTTTCATCCTCCTTCGCTCTTCATCCCCTGCATTCAAGATAATAATAAAAGGTCTGGATGAGTCATCGTCAATTATCATATGCTCCACAGCTCTGTGTGAACAACACACACACACACACACACACACAAACACACAAACATGCACTCTCTTGCACGCAAGGACCAGAGATTTTACTAACATGAAAGCATACATACATATTCCTCCTCAAAATCAAATATAGACACACAAAAGCATTGAAACACACACGCAAATAAATACTTCCAAAAGCAGCAGGTTGCTGACGCCGTCTCATCCTCTGCGTTACCGAGGGCACAGATGATAATCCTAACCCTTTCTGAAGGCAAGAAACATATTTAGGCAGCCGAGATGGATGATGTCGCATCCAGTTAACATTAAGCAAGAAAACTAAAATTACCTCAGTCCAGTTGAGGCTTTCCCTCACTCTCTTTGTTGAGACTTTAATGTGAATATGACATGAAAAGTATTTTTGAAGCACTAGTTTTGCCTTCAGCAGTCCACTCAGTGTTGTAATTTGAATCATATCAGAGCATCTTGTTGCCAGGAAACATAAAATACTGACCTTGTGTGTCTTCTACAGTTCATTCACTATCATAAAAAAAACTAACCTACACAATCCCGACCCTACAGACCTCAGCGATTTGATTGAAAACAAGTTTTTTCCCCATGAATGTTGCGCCAAAGTCACACTAGCCAGAGCACAAAGGCACTTGGGATACAGGACTTCCTGTAACTACATTTTGGTCGCTAAGTACATCTCCCGTTGAGACAGATCATGGCTGAGTAATGGAAGAAATTGAATCAAATGTTCCCGATGTTTTCCTGCGTGCTCGGAAATAAATCCACAGAATATAAATGGAAGTGTCTCTTCTCTGTAATCCTTGATGCTTCGACAGGTGGTGCATCCACATCTCGGTTTCCTCTTTCTGAGGGACACAACAAAGCTCAGCATATGAACGTGCTACATCGCTCTGCATCATCTGGGTGTTTGTTCAATCGCAAGCCGATGTGTTACGGAGACAGCTCGCGCCTTCTCACCTCCTCGGCTGTGTCACACACACTTTCAGCTAGCTGAGGGACTGTGAGTCCATTTGGGAGAGACTCACAGCTTTGAGATATTTAGCAAATTGACATGATGTGCATGAGGCAACAGATTTATCTTGACATTTTCTACTGATGGACTGAAGCAGATTCACCAGTTATTACAAGTTATTACAATTCGTCCTAAGGGGAACATGGATATCTGTACCAGTGGGCAACTCCGGGGTCTGAGAAATGATGCCAATGAGGAAGTGCCTGAAACTTGCATTCTCTCTAATAGCCAGCAGGGGGCGACTCCTCTGGTTGCAAAAAGAAGTCTGATTGTATAGAAGTCTATGAGAAAATGACCCTACTTTTCACTTGATTTATTACCTCAGTAAACATTGTAAACATGAGTTTATGGTCTCAATCACTAGTTTCAAGTCTTCTTCAATACAGCATGATGTTCAATAAGTAAATTTTGGTCCCATTTAGAGTCAAATAGACCATAAAGCAGGGTATGCTTTAGAGCATGGCTACCTTGTGATTGACAGGTCGCTACCACGGGGTTGTTCGGTGTCCGTTGTCCACTTTCGTCTTACTACTTTAACCCTTTCACTGTGCGTTTTCTGTTCATGAAAGTTAATTCGAACCTTTTTGGTCACTTAAAAATTTCGTATTCAGTGTTCGGTTGTACTTACGGCCATCCTCTCGTGTCACTTCTAGTTGAAAATAACCAAGATGGCGACGGCCAAAATGCCAAATTTGAAGCTTCAAAAAGCAGTCCACAGACCAATGGGTGACGTCACGGTGACTACGTCCACTTCTTATATACAGTACAGTCTATGATCTGTACCAAATTGCATGGCAATCCATACAATTGTTGTTGAGACATTTTACTCAAAACCACAAATGTCAACCACATGGGGCTGTAGAGGGGATCATCAAAATCGTTAGGATTCATTGTCTGGGGACCTTGAACATCTGTAAAAGAATTGTGCGCCAATCAAGCAGATGTTGAGATATTTTAGTCTGGACCAAAGTGGTGGACCAACCGACCGTATAACTGGATCAGTGAAAACTTTGACATGCTGGTGCCACTAGAGGAAATGTTAGGGAATCACCAAAGTCAGTAAAATGTTCTGGGCACCATGGATATCTGTACCACATTGTAATCAACATACTGACATTGCCATCCCTAGAGGCATGCCGTTAGCTAGGGACGAATGAGCTTATAGCTGAATGCCAAAGACAGGGTATGGAAAGTATCAAGGGATAGACTAACACGTTGGTGGTTTTTGGTCTTTTCATGGGGTTTTTTGGCAATATGAACTAGAATTTCCTCGCGGTTGTATGCCTCTGCAAACCATTCAAGTTGCAGTTCACATCCATGTCTGTCCAAAATGTTAAATTTGAAGAAATTCCCTTCAGGCGTTCCTGAGATATCGTGTTCACAAGAATGGAACGGATGGACGCACAACCCGAAGGCGTATGCGGAGGCATAAAAACATAGAATAACAGCAGTCTTATTCTATAACTTAGCAACAGACGACTTGTTAATCAACCTGTACTCGTGTCATGAAGGCTTTTACATTTGCTGTTGTAGACACCTGCTTTCGTTGCTTTCTCCAAGAAAACATGTGCAGAAATGACACTTTTTACATTTCACGGAGCAGCAACAGCAGTCTGGAATAAACAGAATAGGAACTGGGAAGTATACTGAGCAGTGAAAGCTACCACGGCTGCACAGACAAAGAAAAGGGTGCCGGTTATAGAAAGTCTGCACAACACTCTACAAAGAGTCTGGACTCCGGTTCAAAAGGAACACAAAAGAAAAAATTACAAAATCAATGTTTTGAAAATCATTTCAACAATGGGAATGAAGGAAGGTATGGGATGGGCTTGTACATGTGCAGACGAGGACGCATACACACAGGCACACGGATGAAAATCACTAAAGATCACATATTTATATCCACATCAATAGAATAGTATGACTTTGAAGACCTGAGGCACAGGTGAGGCAGAGTTAAGATTGATTTTTCATACATTCATTCATTTCCTTCTACTCTCTCCTTAATAACAGGGTGTCATTTGGTGTGTATTTTTCTTTCTTGTGCGTTTGTGGAAAAACAGGGGCGAGAACATTGCGTGCGTGTGTTGTGCCTTTGTGTTTTTGCCAGTAATAACATTGGAGATGTGGGCAGGTTACTGAATAATCAGCTAATAAACAGACTAATTACCATGGCACATCTGGAGGGTAAATTGAATGGTTTGCAGATTAGCAGAGGAGAATGGCTGCCAAGTGAGCGGACTGCATTAGCACAGCTGCCCCGGATAATAACAACACATCACGGTTTGGGATGAGCAGTGCTGAATTAGTAATGGAAGTGAGTCATTCAGTCAGAGACATATTGGTTTCTGGATCGGTGAGCACTCTATTATTCATATTTTCTGATAAGGAAAGGAATTGTAAATGTTAACGTTATCACAACGGGGTTTCTTATTACTTTCCAGAAGGTTCCGACCTTCCGAACTGTGCTGCAAGTCATACAGTACTCATTAAAATGTAGATTACTCTAAATCAGTGATTCTCAAACTGGGGTCCGGGGACTCACAGGGGTCTGTCGCACTCTACCAGAGGGTCCGTGAAAAGTTTTCAGATTCATTCATTTAAATCATTATGATAACAATTATTTTTAAAACAAAAGGATTTATAGTTCAACAAATAATAATTACATTTTTAAAATCTATGTGAAATAGTTCATTAATTAATTAAATTACATTCTAATCTAATATATGTTTAATATATGTCGAAGAGAGGTGTACCGGTATTGACGATAACTGTGATATTTAAAAATTAAATATTGATGTCATGTTAATAATACACCTATGATAATGTCAATAAATGTAATGTAAATAACCCAGCGCCCCTTAAAGCTGCAGTGGGTAGAAAGGGAGTTATAAAAGTTATTGTTATGAAACGGTCACTATATCCTGACAGTAGTGCATGAGACAGGTAATCTGAAAAAATCATGTGCCTCTGTGTTCTCCGGTGCTCCTAATGGCATCTGCAAGATTTCACAGAGCGGAGGAAAACGACTCAAATGGTCAAGCTAGGCAGCGCTGATCAAAAAATGAATCAATGTTGCTGTAATGCCTATTTCTCGCCTCAAATGTTTTCAGACCCATCTTGTCCTGTACTGTTTAGCTGTAAAAAGTTTGTGACCCAGCAGCCATGTTGAGATCTGCTGAGGAAATACCAACCACCGCCCACCAGCCAATAGGAACGCTCTCTCTGAAATTACCTGTTATTGACCAAAGTCTCCCGTCACATTTTTTAAAGCTTGAAAACAGAGCCATGAGGAGGTGCAGAAGTCTAGTTTTCTCTCAGCGCACTTGAATTACAATATGCTGAAAGGTTATTATGGAATTTTTGCCCAATGATGCCAAAAATGTACTGCCCACTGCCACTTTAAATCACGCATTTGTACAGTTATTGTTACAGACTCTCTCTCCACCTCTCTCCACTTGTAATTAATTTGCCAAAAAAAGAGACAAAACACACAATAAACAAAGTTAAAGATGAATTTGACTGGTTTGTATTGAAAATCTGATATTGTGACAGTCCTAATGTTCAATATCTTTCTGGCACATTTCTCTTGTGTTGTTCTTTCACATAGACAAAAGAAGTGTTAAAATAGGCTATGTAAAATTATTCCTAGGAGACATACGTGAGGGGGTCCCCGGTATATTCTCTATCTTATAAGGGGTTCGTGGCTGAAAAAAGATTGAGAATCTCTGCTCTAAATCACTTTCAGACTGCGTACGTTATTGTTTTTAAAATCCCCTCACTGCCGTTGTCTTTATGTCACGTTAACCCCGCGTCCCCTTGCACTGAATCCTGTGTAATTAAGCAGAAAACTGAGTCTCCCTGCAGCGTGTGTCACCGAAGGAGCCTTGTGGAGATAGTTCCAGGGTGAAAGTGTGCGTGTTCGTGCATCTATCTGTGTGTTTGTGTACTTGCCATGAGGCAGCAGTGGGGGTGCCAGCCTAGTTGCCATAGCAGCCCGTGATGTGCTCTGGACCCCTGCCTGAAGAGTGAACTCACTCACACACACACACACATGTACACACGCACTAACTGAGCTTTTAAAAAAATGATATAACCCATAACAGCCGGGCATTAAATGAAGCAAAAAAAAAAAAATCATAAATCAAAACGGTAAAATAGAGCTGTAATCCTGGAGTTAATCCAATTGGCTGCTGCTCCCACAGTGATAATGGACAGATCAGGTAAGGTCAGCACAATTTATCTGATGCACTTGACCTGGATTTGTCCAGTCTCGGCTGGTGGGGAGTAAAAACGATGTAGCGTACAGTATGAATACTTTCTATTCTGTTCTAAATATAGGCAAAGAAGAGGCCCCTCACTCCCATACCTGCTCAACTGCTGCTTCACGATGCCATCAGTCTCCAGGGGAATTATTCTGAAAAAGGTACAGTAGTGCAGAAGGATACGGTGCAGGATGTAGTATTAATGTAAGACTACTGTTAACCTGGAGACTCCTTCCACGGGAATTGCAGTGACGTGATAGTGGAAGCAAGATCAACACACAGATTTTCAAACAGCTTTCAGGTACTAAAGCTGGATTTGACCTTTTCAGCTTCATCTTCAAGGCTTTTAATGTCTAAAGTCATTACACTGTTTGTTTTACAGTATGTGCCATATTCTAACCACTTTCCAACTGAATTATGGGATTTATGGTGCAGGATTACTGACCTTTCCTTAAAAACTGGAGGTGTGGAGTTTAAAAGAGTACTCCGTCGATTCAGCTTTGCACTCCTACTGTAAAACATTATCGTACTCACAATAGGCAAATATTATGGAAGGAAGGGCAACACACACTAGCAGCATATAATGCACCCATTGTTTTTAATGTCATTTTTAATGTGACAATTCTTTTTAAGTTGCCTTGTGCCTATTATTGCCTTGTGTACAGATCATATTCTGATCATTTTATCTGTAATAGTAGTACTTTCACTGCATTACCATTGACATACAGGATGGTAAATGGGAAATGACATTGTGGCAATACTTGCAGTGGCCAAGGTCACTTGTAGTTAAGAAACTGAACAAATGGAAAGGAGATGGAAATGTTTTAGTCAGTGTGTGTATTTGCGAATGGTACATTATCATTATGCAAGTAATACTGCAAAATGGCTCATGAATATTGTATTACAACAAAACTTTGTTTTCTCTTCAAAATGTGAGTACCTTGACTCCAAAGCTAGAGGCAACTCGCTTAATTATGCAAATAAAAACATTTCAAGTGTTTACTAATAAACTTTTGAATCCCAAAAATGATTAAAAATTGAGAAAGGCGTACAGCTTATCTAAGACCTAGATGACTATTGTGTTGTGACTGTGCTTGTGTGTGTAGTGCACAGTAACTGGACACCCTACATTGTATTTTCTTTAATGCATTTTTTATAGGACTGTCAAAGTTAACGCGATAATAATGGGTTAACGCAAGTTTGTTTTATCGCCATTAAATTCTTTAACGCAATCAATCTTCCGGATGGTTGTAGCTGGCTCAGTTTTAAAGATAGCGTGAAGATACTGGCATCATATGAAACTAGAAAACCAAATCCATTGGTACCAACCATGTCATATTAGCTTATGCCGGAGTATCAAATTAATTTGACAGTGATATAGGGATGTCTAAAAACGCTTTACTGGTGCTTAGTAGAAAATCCCAAGGCCTCGGCAGTGATGCTCATTAGACACACACAACAGTGCCAGCACCAGGTGAGTCACCGGTGGGCTTTGCATCTGCTCCATATTCCTTTCTAAATACAGTCTCACTCTTTCTATTTCTCCACCCATCAGTTTCTTTTCTCTCTTGCGGTCTCCTCTTGCTTTCCCCATGCCCAGTCAACACCTTCATTATCCCTCTTCCTCGCTGTTATTTCCAGTACTGCCTGCCCCCTTGTCTCTCCCCTGTTCATGAATTCTCCCATATTTTTTTCTGGTTTCTCTCTTCTCACTCATACTGTACATCTCTGATCCCCTCCTTCTCTCCCACGAGTACCCTCCTTTCTCTCTGTACCCTCTTTCCTTTGTAAGGACACGACAGTAGAAACAAGCAGAGGGGCTCCAACATGAACTGCGAGCTAAGAGGCCGACTGTGTTAATATTTCACA
>CAKALG010019580.1:0-11860 GCA_916700815.1 Helicolenus hilgendorfi | reverse complement strand
CTCACCAGATGAGTTCTCTAAACGCTTACATAAATAGTTCAAGAACTATTTTTGGAAAATGATAGCACACTCCTGACATACTGTACAATGCTTGATCCGGGAGGCGATTAGCATAGCTTAGCATTAACACTGGAAGCAGCCTTTTTAGGGGGAATTGACTACTCTTTGACGAGCAGTTTATCCATCCACCCGGTACTTCTGTAGAGAATGTCTTCAGCTACAACAGCAGGAATCAGACAACCTCGCTGCAACAACAAGTCTCTACGAAGTGACTATAACCAGCTGTTGCCAAGGTCAAAGAATAGTTACGGCGTCCCCCTTTAATCACAATCTTTCATTTTTAGATTTCCGTTTGTGAACAGAAAAAGATACATGGTGTTAATAAGTGAGCTTTAGAAGTGCTGGTAGGTAGGTACGATGCACTTTTTCTGGCAAGTAACCTCTTGCAGTTGTGTGGACGTGTCAGTTTCTGCTTGTTACATGCATACAGTGTCTTTTCAAAATAAATGTCCAACTTAGGTTTACCTAGTTTTTAGGTTTACTTGGTTAGGTTTAGGAAAAGGTCATAGTTTGGGTTATAATAAGTATGTTTGTTACGTAAAATAAGTACCGTTGTACTATTACAAGTGTTTAACTAACGCCATATACGCAAGTTACATAACAAAAGTAAAGGTAAAATAAGTTGACTTGGCTTCTAACGGGATACAAACAGTGGTCTCCTGGGTGAAAGTCCTGTGTTTGTTTGACCCAACCATCCAGCCCAACCTCCTCCCTAAGCAGACTTTCTTGCTCTCTCTGAAATATGTGATATATTATCAAATAAATCAAAGATCACCTGACAAAGGATTTGAAAACCGTGGGTCAAAAATAAAAAAATAAATCACATGCTAAGAGCAATCCGCTGCAGAACTATGTATGCCTGGTGCCAGCCACAGGTTTATACATCAGGCATTAGTCATTGAGTTGGGTTGTATGACTCTCCTCCTTTACTACAATAAAGAGTAGCAGAGGGTGAGAGGAGAATTGTGAGCAAGGTCATGATTTCAAATTGTTAGGAGTGTAGAGAGGAACAGTTACAGTTACGAGAGTCTGAGATGGAGTTTCGCGCTGGCCGTTCAATTACACTAAGCCAGCGGGGACTGTACGCACCCATGTGAGATCTGATGTCAATATGCACGGGGGAAAAAAATGGCTAACAAGGTTTTTTTGTTCATGCAGAATGTTCATGCACTGGAGTCAATAGTGGATGCCAATTACTGGAGGGTGAAGGTATTGATTCTGCTTCGTCAATTTGTCATCCAATTATGCCAAACTCTGGTACAGTAGCAATGTTCAAACTTAGAGCGGAGAAGTTGTAATTAAATAAAAGGTATGTTGTCGACTAAATACATTTTGAATAAAAACCTTTGTGGCTTAATTATATTTTCGTTCGGCCGTCCCTAATTGCTTCACATTCAGGTAAAAGACTTAAACACGTTTTTAAACACATGTCAGACTGGGATGTGAATTCATCCAAGTTTGGTTGAGATCTACAGCAGTTCTAGTACTAAATATTAAGTCCTAAAGTATAGTAAACGTAAAAATAGAATTACCGCCTCGTGGTTATACGCCAGTTTACATCCATGTCTGACCAAAATTATCATATGAATTCTTAAGTTATGGCCAAAAACATGTCTTGTGAGGTCACAGTGACATTGACCTTTGACCACCAAAATCTAATCAGTTCATCCTTGAGTCCAAATGGACGTTGGTGCCAAGCTTTGCCAGAAATTCACTCAAGGTGTTCCTGAGATATCACGTTCATGAGAATGGAACGGATGGACGGACAACCTGGAAACATGATGTCTCTGGCCACAGCTATTTCCGACGTGGAGGCATACAAAATCTCAGATCTTTATTCAAAGTTAGCTTGTAAAAATGTGGCAATCAAATCAGATCGATATTTATGTTTTTTCACAATATTCTCACTTTTTATTTCTTTTCTTTAAACCAAAGAGTTGTAAAACATATTTCCTGCTGTCAACCGCTGTGACGTTGGTTTACAGGCGGTTATAAAAGGAATGAAGTGCTTGACACCTTTAAGCACCGCTGCAGCAGCGCCGTCAGAGAATAACATACGTTATTATGAGTGAAATGATAGAACGTGAACTTTTAAATCCAGCCAACTCTTCCTGCGAGCACAGAGACTAGCTTCCTACTTATTGTAACGTTATTAACCAGTTGTGAAATAACTGTTTCTCTACACACAAAAGAAACCATCCATCCCTTCAAGATGGATTATGCCTCTGAGAGATAGCTGTCGGCTGGATTTTGAAACAGTAAGAAATGACGAGGTACACTGAACATTGGAGGGTGGGTGTTGATACAGAAAGGTGCCTTAAACTAAATAATGCATTACTGTTGTTTCATAAGTTCTAAGGTCTGCAGGTTATGCAACATCAAAATGCAGAAAAAAACCTGCTCAGTAAGAACCCAGATGGAACGCTGGTGGCCAATGTAATGGTTTTGTAGCCATCTGATCATATCTTTGGACTAAGTGCAGCACTTCTTCTGATTTAGTCCAGTACAAATTTAGTTTGGTCGTGACCTTGAATGAAACGGCTTGCACTAAAATCTAATAGCTTGTTCAACCAGCCAGCCCACAAACCATTCTCTCAAAATCAATGTTGCCTCTGCAATGGGCGGCAAACACCATTACATCCAGCCGCTCACAATCACACACTTTGTGATGTGTTCAGGCAGCCGAGGAGATGCATCTTCCCCCGTCCATTCTCGGCTCCGCGTACACAACACGCCTTGTTTTACCATCCAGACGCCGTCTGCATTCATACAGCGCTCGCGGTGAAATTACAGGTAATAAAGTGAGAGACCGTTGCGTCGTCAGGCTCCTCAAAATGGCAGCGAGAAAATGTCCCTCCAGAGTGCAAATTTAATTCCAGGCACACAGTCGATGTTGTTTTAGGTTTCAGAGCGTGCAATTTTCAGTTTTGGAAAACATTCTCGAACGCAGGCAGTGCCATCAAAGAGCCCATCATTCACTTTCAACATCGATTTAAGTGTGAACTGGAGGATCGTTTTCTGACAACAACAACAATGTTTCAGGCGCTGCTCGATTCAAAACTGTTTCAAGATTTAGTCACACCTTTCACTACTCACACAGTGGAGCGTTACAAATACTTTAATGATACCAGAAATTTAGCTAGACAGCAGATTGTCCTACAAAACTAATATCGACCAGAATGCTCAAAATCTAAATTGGATTCTTATACGGAACTGCTTCTCCTTTGAAAACAAAAAAAAAAACATTATTCAACCCAGAATAATGTCTACATTGGATTATGGATATATCCTGTATGCCCATGCTTCATATTTAACATCCTTATTTGAGTTCAGAGCTAATAACCATGACACCAGATCACAAGTTAGGTTGACTGTACTATACACCTTCGTACTGGAATGATGTGCAACACAGAGAGCCACTCGTTCCTCTGAGCTTCACTAGCTTATAGTTCTAATAATATTGTAGTGATTGTTTTTTTGAGTAGAGATGTGGCAAGAACTGATACTTCTGTACCAAGTCGATTCCAAAATTGTGAAAACATGACGGTACTCTTTTATCATCAGGGCTCCAGACTAAAAGCGTCCCGTCGTCCCAGGGATGATAGAAAATGAATTTGGGACGCAGTAAACTCGCTATCGACGCTTCCAGGGGATAATAGTAAATTGTGAACAACAAATCCATGTTGAAATCTGCAGGAAGAGAGCTAGTTAACGTTAGCTGTTAGCTCCTTACAGGACTGCGCTGCTTACCAGCAGCAAACAGCTACCGTTAAATAGCTCTCGCCCTGCCGATTTCAACAAGACAGGTGCCATATAATGCCACATTATGATGCGTTCAGGCTCTATTCCGTGAAAATGAGTATTGGGTGAAGGGGAGAACCTTGAATAAATACATTTGTTTGAAGATGTTTTCACAGCAATATGAAATAGATAATAGAGGGAATTATGACCTTTTACCTAACAAAAAACAGTATGCAAACGGTAATAAAGGAGTAATTGTTGAAGTATAAGGGATTTATTGATTTACTTTTGTTTTTTACCTGGTACCAAAATGGTATCAAGGATCATGGAATTAGTATCGACTACTACATTTCTGGTATCAGGACATCCCTAGTTCTGAGTGAATGGATCTTCATGTTGTGATCTTGTGAATATGTAATTTGTTCTAAGGTCTCTCTTGAAAAAGAGATCTTGATCTCAGTGAGGTTTCCTGGCTAAATGAAGGTTTACGTATTCCTACTGAAGAGAGGGAATTGTAATCTTTCATGTGAGCTAAGAAAAGGAAGGCCACATGACTCCCTGGGCGTCAGCTATCAAGGGGGACCACATCAGACGGACCTGAATCATTTATGCATTTTTAAAGGGGGTGAAGCAAAGACTACTGAAATAAAATTTGGTAATTTAATCTCAAAGACGCACTGAGGGAATGAGGTTGCCTTGAAATCTGATCTTCTCCTGGAAGGCTGGCGACCAGAGACCAAATATAGGCCCCGTGCTTCGGTCGTAATTGGGAGCTTTATTGATTTCCGGGCCTGTCGTCACGCCTGAGGTGACCTTTTGTTTGAGAATAATTGCTCTATTAGAGGGTTTATTCAGGCACCTGCTGGGTATCTCAGACACTATTATTGTCCAATAAGAATCCACAGGCTGTAAAGCGGTGACCCTGTTCTGATATGTGGGGAGGACAGAGAGAGTCTGACTCTCTGCACTGCAGGGGCTTATCATCAAATGAGAACACAGGAATAGCTCGGTACGTTCGTGGGTGAACGTGAGCTGGAAAGCTTGATAAGGTGGTAAAATATATTGATGTCATTGCATTGCTTCATTTCAGAGAAGTGGTAAAAAACGTGTTTATACACGTAGCAAGTATCTGAAAAAATCTCTAATGCTTTTTAAGAAAACTCTGGGTACAGTGTCATAAAACCAGCAGTTTCAACACCTAGAACAAAATGCCTTGTTCTCAACAGCTGTGAATACAAAGGATTGCTTCTACTGCTGAAATAAGTGGAGCCCCATTAAAATGTAGAGCAGGTTCTCTCGTGGGTTCATCCCAGGTGTGATCAGAGTCAACAGTGAGCTTGAAAGGTTCACCAGGAAACTTTCTCAGGCTGGGGTTGAGCTTTTGGGTGGTTTTGCCTGAAGCACACTGACCCCACTGTCTCGTCTGAGAGGACTGTAAGTCAGCCGGAAGTCAATAATTAAAACAAGAGCCAAAGAAAACGGTTTCTTTCAACATAACTATTCCTTATTTATACTGTCGGGTTGTGCCAAAGGAAAAAAAAAATGTCAACGTAAGATGTATGACATGGTGTCTGTAAAATTACACTTTTAAATGAAACGTTTGAAAAGTTTGTACCGATACAAAGTTAATATTAAATGAGAGCGTAATTACAAAGTCAAATGTTGAAATTATAAAGTCTTATGTATTTTGCATCAAATCAATCAAAATGTATTCTAGATGTGAAAAGGGAATGAAAATTATACTTTCAAATGTAAGGCAAAAGGGCATTTCAGTTCATAGAGGAAACATCGATAAAGCTTAGAAGATGCCTGCAATCCTTTGAAAGGTGCTCAATACGATATTCAGAGAATATCTATTGCCTCCACAGGGCTCTCACAACAGTACCAACACTGCAAACAGTGCTGACAGAGCTAACCGTTTTCACCTGAGGGGGAACCAGAGGTGCTACGAGGCGACGCTGTGGGTCAGGACAACATTATCAGCTGTAACCACCGTATGAGAGCAGCGCAGAGCTAACCAGTGGGGCACGCTCACATCTACTGACATGCACTAAAATGCGCGCACGGCTGGCCCAGCAATGTCAACAAAGCAAGGAGAAGCTTGGATCACAACACACACAGATGGAGAGTGACTTCATTCTCTGCTCAGGTAGACATTACTCCTCTATATCTTTATAGCAAATAGCTGTTTGCTGCTATAATAATGCTCTGAATTTCAAATTAAGCACCTTCAAATTTAATTGTTGTGCCTTAAAACATGAAGACAGAGGGCATACACACTGTATTTTAAAAAGATTGATGAAAGCGTTGGTATTTGACTGTCGTGTTCAAGTCAAATTTGGGACCCGGTTGTCACAGATAGCATTGAAGCCATGCTAGTGAGTCAAGGGGAAGAAGGCTGATGAACAGGACGGGTCAAGCTGTCCCTGAGTTCCTGTTGTGAAAGCTCCATGTTCCCTCTGGCATGTAATCATTAAGTCTGGGTATAGTTATGACTCACACTCGGTTGTTTGTTGTTATGCCATCACTGTTGCTCGCTTCGTTCTTTAGAGCACAGCTACGGAGGTACTTTCACACACTTATCACCTGCTAGCTCTTTTCCCACTTAAAGCACATTAAGCTCATTCAAAAGGCAGCACTACAACAACAAACTATGGGTTAGAAATATGTGTTTTAAAGCTGCATTGACAATCTTTGACATCGTCTCTTTGTGCATCGAGTCAGTGAGAACACACGGAGAAAGCTCCTACTCAATGGTCTTGATGCACTAATGCTCTCTAATGCATTCTGTTACCCACAAACCAGACATCGGCATACACTTTCTAAGTGTGATTAAATTGATTTTCAACATGTTTTTTGTTCCCTATTAGGGAAAAAAAAACACCTCAGAGAAGCTCTAAGATGCTGGTCACTTATTGAAGCCAACTGTTCTCTCTTTCAAGAGTGTGTCCTTCAATTTAAATCCTACCACGACGTAAGAATACATGTTCTTATGTTACCTCCACAACATAAAAACTGAAGAAGAAGAAGCCCACAGACTGTACAATTGCAGACTCTCTTGACTACTTCAAATAGAGTACACGGACAGATATTTCCATGGAGAACGGTAAGCCTTAGCCCTGAGTTCATACAAATAAAAACATAAAATAAAATAAACTTTAAAAAAAGTTTCAAGCCTGTAGACCATGAACAACAAAAACCAAGAAGCAAGAGATGCCAACGGCAACAGCAACACCAACACCAACGACAACATGACTGAACGTACGCCAGTGCACCCCACACTAAAGTTAAAGATTCAGTCAAGCAATGTGTAATTAAACCACCAAGGAGGAGGAGTGTGCCAGTCAGACCGAGTGATTGAGCGACAGAGAGGGACGGCGTGTTCACACGTACGGTGAAAGACAGAGATGAGGTCAAAGAGAGACAGAGACAAACAGCCACAGAGACAGAAAACCATTAGCAACACTTTATAGGAGCTGTCCATTCAGCACCACAAAACCACAATGCAAGGCACGAGACCAGAAATTAGGCCTGATGGGTTGTTAAATCACATGTTTTCTGATGTTGGCAGCCCACAAAACACTGAGCGGGTTGTCTCATTTCACAGTTTGTGGGTTGGTAGGCACTCCGGATACAACCCGATATCACGGCAAAGTGTTTAACAGACCCACCTGTCCATCAGAGGATAGCGTGTCAGTGTCACGTTTTTGCCGCGCAGAGACCTGAATATCACACGCCTGTATCGATATGCAGTACCAGCAGTGGGCAACAAAGCCACTCACTTAGGTTTAGGCAAGAAAACCACTTAGTTAGGTGAAGGGAAAATGTCATGGCTGGGCTTAAAATCAGTACGGAAACGTATCATCAGTACGGAAAACACGGGATAAACGTCACACCCGTCTAGAGCTGACCAGAATGCTTTGAAGCTTTGACCATTGTCATTGTATTCGACCTCCAAATTACTATTTGAATGCTTTGTTTTTAATTTTTGTTTTTATATAGAAGTATGTAATAATAATGTATAGTTCCCAAAATACCTCATGAAATAGGGAATAATCCCACAACATTATTCATGATTCAACATTAATTATTATTAGTTATTCTCAGACGGATATCGCTGTTTGTTCTGTGGGTGCGTTTGTGTATAATAGTACGGCAGCGTCACTTGGAGACAGACAGAAGAACGTGTCAGCTTGCTACGCTGTGCTGCTCCGCAAAGCTTCAAATAGCTTTGAATATTTCTTACCGAAGCGTTGAAGCTTCAGGACAGCCCTACACCTATCACTAACGTAAGTTGCGATACAAAACATCGGTCGCGAACACAATTCTCCCGCTTGAAAATCCTGTTTGTTGCACCTCCCCACCTGCCCAGCATAAGTGGTCTTTCTCATTTTTCATTACTAACTATACAACAACCGTCATTATAAAAAACTGCACCTTCATGCAGGCATGTAATAGTCATGTCTCGGCGAGGCAAATCATGACACTGACAAACTTTCTTCCGATGGACAGGCGGGTCTATTACACGCTTTGACGCGAGACTAGGCTGCCAGATACCCAAATGTAAGTGCACAAGCACTGAAACAGTGAGTTTTTCATGTCATATACCATTTAAGATTTCGATTATTTTTCAAATTTAAGTTGAGTCAAAATTTCAACATTATACATGAACGAATACAATCTTTAAAACGGATATTAAATGTAAAAGGTATTTGAATGTGCGCCCTGAGGTCTGGGAGGCCAATAACTTTAAGAAGCAAATGTTCTCGACTCACTCAGCTGTAACAGTCGCTGTTCGTTTTTGGTATCTTAGCAACCCAAGGGTCAGTGACAACTGATAAGAAATGTGTGATAAGAAGTCACTGAAGAGCCTTCTGAGGTTACACCCAGGAGTGTAGTTTTTTGTTCTTCTTCTTCTTCTTTGAAAAGATAGCAAACGGCTGAGTGGGGTAGAACCTGTATTTCACTGATATAAGCAGAGGTAGAGCGTATAATTCAGTGGCAATTGACAGCACCCTGAGGATCACTGGAATGAGATAATAAACCCAGGGACTATGTGGACTTCTAATATCCAAAATGGTAAAGGAGGACGATTCAATCATGCTGTGTAACCGGCACTTAGAATCTTCTAGTATCTCTGCTTGTTCGTAATATGGAAATTCATGATATATTTTGTAAGGGTGATTATTTAAGTGGGCTGTTTTGTAATATTTTTCATTATCAAACAAGCAAACTCTATGAAATAAGCCCTTATTTTTGTCAACATGCTGTATTCTATCAGGCTGAGAATGGCAGCCTTTCCAGAGGATGAATAGATAATGAAACACTTTGAAAATGTGCGTGGGACTGACTTTCTCCAGTTAATTAACATCCTGCGTGGAATGCCAATTCCAGCAGAGTGCCGATGCACCGCGTTTCAGCAGAACAATAACCAAATCAAAAGCCCCAATCAAGCCTCCTGTGGCGTTTGATGTTCGAACAAAGTCGGACGCTCATTCGCCGGAACGCTCTGATATTAGGGGCTGCATGCTCTCACATTAGCCGAGCATTTGATTCAATTTCAGTCGCTAGTCAACACAGGAAAAGCACAAACAAGATGGTGACAAAATTAATGAATTCATATGACTTTCCCCTCGCTCATTTTGTCTGTTTTAATCTGTGTTTTCGTTGCACAGAGCTGCATGCTGAGCCACGGCATCTCCATAGAAACTAGGCTGCCGCTGGGCATTTGGAGTGTGCCCAGCAAATGTCATGATGAAAGCCAGTATTTCAGGCATGGGCACTAAACACCACTGAGGAGGCATGTAATGGCTGCCAATATTTTGAGCGTGGAAAATCAGCAGGGGGTTGACATTGTCGCCTCTGACCAATTCCCTTCCGCCCAGACTTATTTTTTTTTTATAGCCGGAGGAAGCAGTAGTGGGATGCATGCCAGCAGATAGGCAGTCTGACAACATGACTGTCAGACAGATGACAGGGACGCGTGCTTCTCAAGTAGAGGGAGATGATATTGCAGCGGGCCGCCTACTTTCACGCTCCCATCACCATAATGTGATGAGCTGTCACATTAAAATCCTCGAGTTGGTCAATTTGGAGCGCCATCAGCACCCCACGCCGGCGAGAATTATTGCAGCCATAACAATAACACTAAAGGTTCGAGGCGATAAATGTCAGCAGGAACACTGGTTGTAAGACTGGGGCCAGGCTTTTGAAAAGCAAGCTCATTCCTCTAGGCTTGTGCCAGGCGGAGCAGCCAGATGCCAAGATTCGGGCACAGCCTTTAGCCTCCTGCAGGCTACTGAGTGGCTCTCGATGTGCTGCCTCATCGAGTCACGAAAGGAAGCGGGGAGGAAATTGTTGTTCATTTTCAAGGAAAAGACACAACACTGCAAGATCAGGATTTTAACACACCGACAAACCGGAGCTTAAAGTCTTCATGAAACAGAAGTTAGAGCATCTCCAACTGCTGTACTGTGACGTATCTCACAGTGAAACAGAATATTTGGTGTACATGTACGAGAGGGATTTAAATCAAATCTTTCGCATTTGATTGGGCCGCTGAAAAGTTGGCGGGCTTAGCTCGATACGCCGCTACAGACTGTTGGCTCGACACACACACACCTCCCTCACCTGTTGTTAGATCAGGCAGAGGACGAGGGAGACGTGAAAGGGAAACTGCCGATTCTCAACCAGCTGTGTGGTAACATTACTGCAGCGCGTGTAGTACATGCAGATGAAAGGCACCTGGATTCCCCGGCTCACCCGCCGCCAAAACTCGTTTTGCGTCGTCATCCTCTGCATGTACTGCCGCGCTGCAGTGACACAGAGTCGGATGAAAATCGGTAAAGTTTCCCTTTAATGAATTAGGCCTGAGCCACAATGTATTGGAAATGAAAACAGTGTTTTGCCCACTGATATCCAAAAACACATCTCACCCTGTCTCTTTCCATATTGCTCTGTTAGTTACTTTGATCAAAGAACGTATATTGATTCGATCCACAAAAGATTGGCTAGCTAATCGGCCAAAATCTCATTTGTTGGATGAAGTTTTGTAAACGTGCAGGATGAGTCATCAAACATTTGAAACAGTTCACAGGAAGAGGTCAGATTTTGATGTAAAAATACTCCGATACTGTTTTTTTTTTTTTTTACATATATGTGGCATATAACAAGAGGTAAATGAACAATTAAAGCTGCAGTGGGTAGAAATGGAGCAAATATGATTAAAAAGTTATTTTTATAAAAAGCTCACTATATCCTGACTTTAGTGCATGAGACAGGTAATCTGAGTCCTCCGGTGCTTCTAATGGCATCTGCAAGATTTCACAGACCGGAGGAAAACAACCAATCAGAGCCGAGCTGGAGCCTTGCCGTCTCTGATTAGCTGTCAATCACTCACAAACTCCGATCAAATGGTCAAACTAGGCAGCGCTGATCAAATATGAATCAATATCATGTTACTGTAATGCCTTATTCTCGCATCAAATGTTTTCAGAAACATCTTGTAGTGCACGATTTAGCTGTAAAATGAGAAAGTTTGTGACCCGGCATCCATGTTGAGATCAGTTGAGGAAATAGCAAGCACCGCCCACCAGCCGGAGCACAGCCAATAGGAACCCTCTTTCTCTGTAACAACCTGTGATTAGTCAAAGTCTTCTGTTAAGGGCTAGATATTTTAAGGCCTGAAAACAGAGCCATGAGGAGGTGAAGACGTCTACTCATCTCTCAGAATTACAATATGCTGAAAGGTTATTATGTAATTTTTGCCAAATGATGCCAAAAACTATCTGCCTATTGAAGCTTTAACACAGGTACACAGGATTACAACTGGGAAACTGTATTTTTCTTTTCATGGGGACTTTAAATAAGACAAAGTTAAAGACATTCCAAGCTCACCACCTCAGCTCTGCGTATCTCTTGGAGCTGTCACACTTCCCCCTGACACTGGCACAAACAACCCCGAGCAGCATGTCCAATGAAGCCGAAGCACCGGCTTCTCCTAATTCGCATCCGAGCCCGCAGGCAATTACCCGCTTATCGTTCGTGACTAGCACTCGGT
>CAKALG010019574.1:0-12201 GCA_916700815.1 Helicolenus hilgendorfi | reverse complement strand
ATTATAAAATAATGGTCTCATACACCATTTGTAGCTAAACCTATGAAAAGTAATGCACTCTAATTCGTATATATCACACAATATCAAATTGTATGTAATCCACATAAGCATGAACCAGGAAGTATAAACTAGGGATGGGGTCCGGATGGATTTTTGGGCCAAAGATACCGGACTTTCACCCAGGAGACTGCTATTCGTACCCCGTGTGAAACCACAAGTCAATGTTAACGTAACGTCTATACTTAAGTTGCACTACTTCCGGAGTTATTTTAACACAAATCACGATCTTTTCCAAAACCCAACTAGGTAGTTTTGTTGCCTAAACCTAACCAAGTAGATCTTTTCATAAACCCGACTTAGTAGTTTTGTTGCCTAAACCTAACCAAGTTGTTTCCTGGGAAGACCCAAGTTTATTTTGAAAAGACAGTATGCATGTAATGAGCGGAAATTGGACACATGTTGCTGGACATTCATAGGAAAACGCACAATAAATTAGGAATAACTTTCCTTAAGATATCATACAAACTGTTGTATGATGATTATGTTGAATAGAAACATAGAGCTGCAGCTGTGTCCTAGTTCTAGCTCTTGCTCATTAATTACATTATCAAATCATATAGTCCTAATTTCAAGGGAGATCAAGCATAGTACTTAAATGTGAAATGCATTTCAACACTATAACCATCTCAGACAGTTCAATTAATATTTATGAACATGAACAAGGGAACCCCAAAGCTAAAATCCTCCCAACTACGACTATGTGACCAGCATCCCATTTCTTGAGCTGCTCTCCTGTCAGAGAATGGGGGGCCGACTCTGCAGTCTGACTCTGTGGAATAACTGTAGGTCTTTTACACCCAAATGGGTTTCATTTCATAAAAGTGCTAAGAGCTCTGAACCAAAAGATGTGCCTATATCCCCAGAAAATAGCCTTGGGCGCTGTCACACTATTCACAAAGTTGGCCCATCCGCGGCGAATGGAGCAGCTCCAGGAGGCGTCGCTTGATGACATCAAAAGATTAGTCTTCACTCTCTCGTGTGCGACTTCCAGAGAGTTTTTTTTATGTTTGCAGAGGTAGACTGAATGAGCCAAGGTCATAGAGACAAAGTGTACACTTTGACTTTTAAAACATTTAAATCGATTCGGTAATGCTTTTGAAGGCTGCAGGGGACGTCATAGTATTCAAGGTTGGATTGTAATTTTATTTATGTTGGTACAACTGACTGAAGCGGCTTAATTCTGTATAACTGTGCATCTTGGAGAGCTCTTCTAATGACGAAAAATTCTGGTAGAAATCCCATATATAGTAATTAGTAGTAAAAGATAATGAATGAGCAAGACAGTGTAAGAAGAGAGAGATTCCTTTAAATTATGTTCCAGTTGTAAACAGTTTGTTGTATGAAGAGTCTTAAAGGAATATTTCAGCCAAATATTTAACAATCTCCTGGCCAAAAATGGACTGGGTGGGCGAAGTGTGTGTGTGTGTGTGTGGTTGGGGAGTAATTGATATTCAAATCATAATTTCTGGGTGAAGTACAAAAAAAAACTATCAAGCCAAAGTCCTGGACTGAAGTCAAAGCGCAGAGACGGCACATGAGTCCACTCCTGCTGATGTTCTACATTGAAAGTTGATGAGATTCAGTGTCCATTTATATTTCAAAGATTTTCAATTATGCAATGCACCCCTTTGATAGGCGCCATGTAAAGGTCAATTTGGGCTTCACACATTGAAGGTTTGAGTAATTCATTTGCTGTGGCACAGTCATTTTTCTTACTTGCAGCAGAACGAATGAGGACTAATGTGGTCGGCCTGCAGTGTGTTGCAAATTCTGATTTGTGCGCTAGTGCGTTATATACTATTTGAGTTTAGTACAGAGCCGTTGTCCTCCCCAACCTGCTGTCTGGAGCCAAATTGGTATTTCCTCAGCAGATCTCAACATGGCTGCCGGGTCACAAACTTTCTCATTTCACAGCTAAACAGTACACCTCAAGATGATTCTGAAAACATTAGAGGCAAGAAATAGGCATTATGGTAACAGAATATTGATTAATATTTGGTCAGCGCTGCCGAGTTTGACTGGTGGCTCTCATAGACGGCAGCTGGATGGCAGACTCTGCCTCGGCTCTGATTGGTTGTTTTCCTCCGGTCTGTGAAATCCTGCAGATGCCAATAGGAGCAATGGAGGACACTGGAGGATTCAGAGGCACATGATGTTTTTTCAGATGACTTGTCTCATGCACTACTGTCAGGATATAGTAACCGTTTTATAAAAATAACTTTTTTTTATTCATATTTGCTCCATTTCTACCCACTGCAGCTTTAAGGAAGAGCCAGCACAGTATGCAAATGACTGTGATATTTTACTACCTGATGAAGAGTGGTGTCCTTTCTGATATTTGTCGCATCTGGTGACTCTATGGGAAACCTTGAGTTTACCTGAGCCGCCTCCGACTGAAGGAGTTTAACTCACTTTATTTTCATAGCTGCCAACACAGAAGGTCACTGAACATGTTTTCTACCGTTGTTCTGAGAACTTGACCTAAAACGTATATCCTCTGAGTTGCTGTTGACATTTGAAACCTTTTGGGATTTCTAAACCTGTCTCTGGTTTCATTTTCAATGGTCCTCCAAAGGCGAATATCTTGCCGACTTTGAGAAAGGTACTTATCCTTCACGGTCGCCGGTGGTGCTACTCAGCATAAGAATGACACTGTATTGGTGGTGTATAACTGTTTTACTGAGAAAACTGCTGAGGAATCACAAGCACAATCAGTAAATCCTGTCTTTATAAAGAGAGGTTATCACATCACCATTGGAGTCACCCTTGTCATCACTGTTGTTGTTTCTGCTTCATTATGCTTCATTTCGTCTCATCAACAAAATTTCGGCTACACCGTCCTCATAGTGTTTATTGCACATCAGCATTATAACCGTCATTCACATTTCATCCGCCCCCCATCTCAGATGGATGGTTTGATGGAAGGAGGATTTAGCCTTTCTAATGTGAGAACGATTACCTGGACGTCTGATTTGATTTAAAGCAGGAGGGCAGCAACATCCTGTGAAGCATAATGGATTTAGCTAAGTAACTTCTTAATGCCCTTTCTGGACAGCATTCAAAACTTCTATTGGATTTTTTTCATCCTCCCTCCATCGTTCCTCGCCCTGTATCTCTTCCTCTCTCTCTCCCTGTCCCCTCGCTCCACCCCTGCTTCCTCCAGGTCTCATGGTACCACTTGGGTTGAATACGAAACTCGCTTGGACGGCTGCAAGACAGTGTGGAAGTGTCACTAGAGAGGCAGAGAGAAAGGGTATGTGAGATAACGGTGGTCTCGCTATGCCCCCCAGTCGTATATCTGATGCTCTGTCAATCAGAAGCTACCGTGGACCCTTACTTGAGATTCAGGGCATACTGTACCTCAGGATACAATACAATAGATATTTTCCTGTTTGAGATGGTTTTCTATGTTTACATTCAAGGATTTATTTCCTTTATCTATGTGAAAACAATGTAACAGCTCAGTAAAACAGGTTGAGGACTCAAATGCTTTCGGCTCAGTAACAGGCAACAGTCACATCAGGCAACCAAGTCCAAAAAAGGCATAAAACGGCAGGAATATGATAAGACGACTACCACTATAGCTGGGACGGGGCAGAGAACAATGGCTGAAGGGATGCAGAGTTAAGGGGATATTACACTTTTTCTCTATTGATTTGATAAATGTCTGCCAATACTGCAAATGCATCAATGCAGTGATCATAACTTCAACTGCATTCAGTTAGTGATTTCCAATTCTTTTCACATAATTCTCTTTCCTTTCCACACAACTATCGCGTAGAAAGGTTTGCAGAACCTTTACATAAGAGCAGGCAGTGAGTGCAGAGAGCGCTCTGCTCACAATATTGTCCTTCTTGTTCCCAGCGAAGAGCAAAATGCTTCTGTGGTTTCGGCTAATTAACTGCGAGAAGATATGCGGCGGTTCAAATAGTGAAACCGTATGTACTGCAAATCGGTGAAGTGACCAGAGAGAGTAGGAAATGCAGCCGTGCTGTAGGGTTGTATGAATAAAAGGTGGGGGAATCTATGAAGGGACAACAGCTGTTCAGCTTTGTTACAGTGTTACGGTGTCATATTGACCAATACGCGGTTTAATCTGACAGTAGAGCTGTGTTTCAGGAGCATTTCCAAGCCCATCTGACAATATAAAATGTCTGTCGTCCTCAATGAAACTGAGAATTTTTGTCAGTGTGGAATTTTACAAACACAAATATGTCATTGAGTCATAGACTTCACCTTGAGTACTGTCATGCAAACTATTTTACAGTATCTAAAGTGTCTACATGGTGCAAATTCCTATATACCAATTACAAATAACATAGCGCTGGGTAAAAAATAACCAGTCTTTTTGGTTTGATCTATGACTCAATATACAAATTAAAAGTAACGTTACACTGGGTAAAATGAACCACCTCTTTTGGTCTAATTTTTGACCCAACAAAAATGTAAATATGACATTGTTACTGGGTCAAAATAACCACATATTGGTATGACTGAATAACCCAATGTTAATAATAACATATCACACTAAAACTGGTTCAAAATAACCCAGTGTTTTGGGATTGTTGACCCAATGGTCTTTATACCCATTGGGTAAACTTTACCCAGTACTGGGTCGGTGCTAGTTTGACCCAGTACTGGGTACCATGATTGACTCAAATTTGGTTAAAATTGACACAGTATTTTTTAGTGTGTACTGTTAATACATTCTGCTTAGTTAAAGCTACTACTAGGAACAATCGTGTTGATTTTGGCGGGCCCAGTGGACAAAGGGTAGTGGTGTTTCTGACTCCATTTCTAAAAGCTCTCATGACTACTACAATGCAAACTATTTTACAGAATCCAAAGTGTCTGACTAGGGAGCATATTACAGTAAAGTCTATGAAAAATCTATGAGCTGATGTAAATGACAGGAGCTCATGTAAATGCAGTAGCAAACAGACTGTCAAAATGGTCTGTGTTGAAAAAGAGGGTTGTTTGTCTAGAGATGAGTTTTTGTGTGACAGTATTATAACACCTTTTGGGACATTTGCTGTTTTGCAAACTGCACAAACTGGTGTTTGTATTATCCATTCTCAAAACTGCCCTTTTATTTTTACAGTTTTGGATAAAAATGAAGAATTCCCCATTCTCACAATTTGCCATCAAGAACCTGTTTTGCATCTTGCCACATATTAGCAGCCAATAATAAAATAAAGACTTGCGTGATGAAATCAACTAAAGAGTTAAAGAAACACTATGAAAGCAAGGAAGCGGAAAAAGATGGTTCAGTGGCCTTAAACTGAATCTGTCACCTTTGGTGGCAGCTAATTGTCACTTTGAATTAATAAAAATCAGATTATGTTGACACACACCCATCTGTTTAGACATTTGGTTGCCCAGCATGTTTATGAAACACAATTTGCTTCGTTTACCTAATTGAATTTCAGTCAGAGGGAGCATTTCCTCTCAGAACACACAAAAAAAATAAAGTGCAAGAATGTTATGAGTTTGGCTCTGAGACATAATTTGGAGCGGAATAATAAATAAGGGGAGAGAAAGAGAGATTTGTCAGAGGTCAGGTTTGAAATACAATGATTTATTTAGTGCTAAGAAATCACGATCATACGCGTGGCAAGTCTCAGGATGAATAATAGTTGGCACCAAAGGCACGTCACCGCCTGGCTGTGGGCAATGTGTTAATAATGCAGCAGAAAATGTGACATCTCAAAATTGCCACCCGCAAGAAATGATCTGCTATGTGTTTGTTGTGATTTTGACTTCATGACACAGAAAAAAAGCAAGACTAACATCTGTTATTCATTAAACAATTACTTATTGGTGATGGGATGTGTTATTCCTGGCAACGTGTTTATTAGTGTGAGGTTAATTGTCAAATTCACATTCTAAGCCACAATAGAAGCGAAAAAAGAAGTCTTAAAAACAGACAGGGAAGTGGAACAACTTGGGCCAACCAGTGTCAAAAATATCACTAATGTTACATAGCTTAATGTTACATAGCTATACAACATGTCAATAGTGTGCATATGATACATTTCTGCTTAGATAAAGCAACTACGAGGAACTTTAATTTCACTGATATTTGGCGGTCTCTGTGGACAAAAGCGGTAGTGTTTCAGGGCACCCTGAAAGTCCCTTTAAGCTTAAATTCACACCACAAAACTTTCAAAGTCGTCAGATCGCAGTACTGATCACGCAACACAGCTTACGGTCTTGTAATCGGGAGTCTTGAAGTGGTGATTTTCACACTACATGACTGACCGGCGTCAGGCGGGTTACACACTACAAGATCTTTCACCAGCAGGAATCCCCGATGAGGTCTCCAAACTAAGTTTTGTGACGAATACACACATAAGAAATATACGGTAAATGATGTGATGCCATGCATGACATATTGCTGATGTTGTTGTTGACACGTGTGTTTAAAAAATTGCCCGTTTCCACACTCTTTTTTTTACTATTTATTCCTCTAGGTGCAACAACAACTTTGCTCCGTGTTGCAAATGCTGTTGTTACATATTTAGCATGCTAGATATCTGAAATGTGTCTGGGAGGCATCGGCGAGTCTTTGAGCAGTTCACACATAAGGCTCGAACACCGATGTGTGAGCCAATGCCGATTTGCCTCTGATCTGAGGCTTTTTGTCTTGGAGCTCCCAAAACTGTCAGGGAGTGGAAAATTAGGGCTAAAGTAATGTAGCGTGAACTAGCTATTAGAAAACCTCTCATTACTGCAGCAGGGTCTGACACCCAAAAGCACAGCTCACAGACAAAAAAAGTACAAAAATCTTTACTTGGCAAAAACATAATGGAGTTTACAGGTGTAATTGTCCAGAGAAGACAGACAAAAATACCAAAAAACACGGGTCAGAGACTAAGTCAAAAATCCAGGAGCAAGGTCAAAAACACATAGGAATCTACTCAGAAAATCATCGCTGGAACACTCACTAACAGTAAAGACGGATGGGCACAGACAAAGGGGCGCACACAGACTAAATACACAAGGGAGGAAGGGAAATGGGCAATCATACTGGCGGGAGACATGAGGGAAGTATCTTAAAACGAGAGACAAAGGTGAGTATACCAAAATAAAAAAAAGGAAATAACTAAAAACTGGAAACAAGGCAAACAAAATCTTAAAAAACGGGACCGGAATGTAACAGCCCATTGTAGTCTGAGCTGAAGGAGTTTCTGGTGAACCTGCATGATTTTGTCTAACCCTAAACCTAACTGTTCGGTATGTACGCCTAATCCTAACTCTTTGTCTTGAGGGCAAATGTTACACCCAACCGTGATCCTTGCTATAACCCCAACTGTTCTGGTTTGATGCCTAACCCTAACTCCTGAGTGACATGCGCCGGCCCGTGCTTTGCCTCTGACTTCTATTCAACTGCGAAATCGACGGACGGCGCGGGAGGGTCTTTCGGATACGATCTTCACATAACCCTAACCTTTTCATGCAGAATCCGACCCGGTGGCACCAATGACGAGCATTAAGAATAACTATATAGAAATAGAAAAATCTTCTCGCTATGGTCTCTTTTACTTATGTAGGTCATATGGAGGCATCAGTATTAATTTGAGACTGTTTCATAACCAGTTAAACGTTCCTCAAAGAAACTTTAAGTTACAAAACTTTTTTTTTTTTTAACTAATACATGCAGAGAAATGGGGGGGCTCGATAAGGACCCAGGACTAATTTTTGCCTCAAGGCCCCCTAAAGGGTGAATCTGGCCCTTATCCCAGTAGAGTTCTCGTCTTCACAACCTGTCAAATAGAAGTCTAATATCCACTGTCCGGGTGTGATCTGACAGCTCCAGAGAAAAATATCAGGGTCTCATTAGCTTGGCAGGGCAGCTGTATAACAACCATTGTTGTGATATGTTTGACTGGCAAATCAAAAGTCAATTTAAAGTATCTAAAACTGGCCAAGAGCTACACGGAGTAGTAGTAGTAGTAGTAGTAGTAGTAGTAGTGCTAGGGTGTGGAGCTGCATATAGAGAAAGCTTCCTGGCACACACATTGTTTGGAGTCCCATGAAACCATAATCCCAAACCTGTCATTATTCTTTTGTTCTATGATAATAACCACCTACTGAATGCAACAATCACATTGTGTGTGACAGAGAGAGAGAGATACAACTCTCTCTTTATGTCTGGGTTCATCCCAATATCCAGCTTCTCTCTCTCTCTCTCTCTCTCTCTCTCTGTTCCACTCTCCCTGCCTCCAAGACAGGCGAAATGTCAGAACCTCCCAAGTGAGGGGAGACATTTCATGGTTTTGAACAGCTCTTTCACCGCCCTGCTCCACACGTATCTTTCCTCCGGCCAAGTGAGTTGGACGTGAGCACCGAAAGAGGGGAGAAAGAGATAGCGAAAGAGACATATATCCAGTATAAAGACAAAAAGACACATCAACTGTCTATTCGATATCAAAAGTCTCTGTTAAGGGCCCTGTACAGTTTTGCTTATCTCTGTTTAGGGGACGCTTCTCAGGTGTGGAGGAAAAACAAAGTTTCATGTATTTTTTAATGCAAGTCTGATTGTGTGTTTAGTTGGGTTTTTGCAACAGACGGCCAGCAACCAACCAAATATTGCAACACCTCCCCCTGCTGGATCCACCGCAGTGAGATGAGCAGATGAATAATGGAGGCACTCTCTATCTCTATCTGTCCTCATCTTATTCTTTCAGCATCTTACTCACTTAAGCTTTCTCTTGCTTCTTAGTCAAATATCCCTCTATATCTTTTTTCCTTTTCCTCCAAGGGTTCGATGCTTTGAGTGTTTTGAAGAGAAAGTATTCTATCTATCTATCTATCTATCTATCTATCTATCAATCTATCTATCTATCTATCTATCACCCCTCTCTCCCTGTTATTGTTGTTGTTCACACGGTGGGCAGGGTCAGAATGCGAGTCAGATGACACAATACAGGGTGGATGAAGAGGTAAAATGCATCGCCTGAGGGTGGAACAAATGTCAACATTAACAAATTACATCAGCATTAGCAGTGTGTGTGTGTGTGTGTGTGTGTGTGTGTGTGTGTGTGTGTGTGTTTGTGTGAGAGTGGAGGAGGTTACACACGAATAACAAGTGTTCCTTAAGGATTTTGAAATATGTGGCAGTGTTTGTGGTAATCAACCACACAATTATATACTGGATCAAATTATGATGGATATTGGATTTATTTGTCCCCAAGGTGTGTGTGTGTGTGTGTGTGTGTGTGAGGCATATGGGTCCATGTACAGTATATACAGAGCATGCACATACACAACATGAAAGAGAAAGAACACAAGCATTTCAAATCATACAAATGTTTCATGTTTGAGAAGGAAATCTGCAGGGTTTTTAGGAGAGAGAGGGAGGGAGAGCCTCGGGCGCACCCTCATGTAATATGAAATTGTTGCCCAAAAACTTCAGTAGTACATCTGTATTTTAGAACTGAATGACATGTTTTTCCAATCTTTCCTCTCTGTGGCCCATTGTATCTTGGAATCTCGGATCTCTGAATCTCTGAATAACTTCAAACAGCAATTGCTCAGGAGAACTGATAAAAGCTAACAAAACGGGATACGCCAAATCGGGCAATGGGCGTTAAGTTAGGGTGTCCTTCCCCAATTCCTAACCCCCTACTTCCCGCACCCTTGCTCAACCATCTCCATACTCTATGTTCATTATGTTTCCAACTACACACCTGTAAAGTTTTGGGACTGCATGTTGCATGGTTGTGGCACTATCGCGTTGTGATGTGATTGCGAAAGTGATGTTGGATGGGTCCAACAACACAAGGCTATCATCCAGGCGACCGCTGTTAATGTCCCATGCTTTACGTTTCACTTTCACTTTACAAGCTGATCGTTCGTGTGCCGTCTTCACAACGTCAAGTCACGTTTTCACTACACATATGAAGTCATTTTAAGAATAAACCATGTCGATTTTCCTAAACCTAACTAAGGGGTTTGTTGCCTAATCCAAAGCAAGTATTTTAGTTTAATTCACAACATTAAGCACATTTACTGCGACCGAAAAAGAGCATAGGGAAGAACATAATACATGTTCTTGTTCAAAACATGAGACTAGGCTGTCGAGTGTCAATTTACTAAAGTCTCACAGCAGTAAAGTCCAAGTCTTGATATTTGTGGCTTTGAGTCCAAGTGTCAAGTCTACAGCTCCGTAGTAAATCTACTGGTTCTGTTTTTTCATATTTAGCCCTGTCGTGTCCCTGGTAACAAGCTGCAGTTTTTACCCAGCACACAATATCTTTTGACTCCACTTTGTAACAACTGCTGTTTGGCCTGTTTAGAAGCACTCTGGAGGAGAACGCCATATGTTTTGATTTGCTCCTAGTCTGATCAGGATCCATTTGCCTTCCCCACCATTTGCATTTAACCTGCTAACCGTTGATGGATGCCTTAGCCTCCTGCGTAACCCTGGGGAGTTGATGTGAGATATGTGTCGATTCAGTGTACACAGTCTATCAAGGCTTGATTTATGGTTCAGCACGCTGCAGTATGTGCTGCCTACCGTACACAGAGCCTAACCATACATCTAAAGATAAAAGGCTCTCTGCAAGAGGCCAGGTTTTTTTTGACATTGTATGTGAAAATATGACAAGAGAAATGGAAGCCGAGGAGCATGTCCTCCTCAAATCTGGTTTTCTTGAGATGATTCCCCTCATAATTGCATTGCAGAAGCATGATGTATCTTAACTATACATCCAATCAATGTTTCACCCTGTGCTTCCCCGGTCACACACCGTGTTATCTTGTAAGTTCTTTATTGATTTATGCTCCTGAGACTGGAAAAGCACTGGCCTCGAGAGGAAATCATATTTTGTACCTGTATAAGCCAATACATTTTATTACGGTTACAACCAGCACTGTGTCATACTTTCAGGAAGTCAGTTTTGCCGGGTAATCCCCACTGGAAAACAGGGTAAACCTCTTTCTGAAAGTCCATAGTGCAATTATCTGGAATAAGAAAATGTGATAGGAAGTAAAAAGAAAAATGTTATGCTCTTGTGATGGAATTCAATACAACTTGTGCCCTTTAAATGGCTATTTCCCCTCCCAGAATAGATGGTTTCAAAGGGGGCATGTCATAGTAACAAGAGATGATTGAATGGCAATGTGTGGTTGAGCAGAAGTGAGCTTCGTATCCTTTTGAACTGCAGAGCTTGTTAGTGAGTGATATGCAGAGCAACTATTGGTTTTGACAAAGAGCATCCGAAAGGACGTGGAGAGAGGAGGAACATTGAGAGGGAAGGGAACACACGGAGAAAAAGGAAAAAGAAAGAGGGAGGGTAAAAGAATATTACAAGAGAAGAATGAACACAAGTGATCTCTTCTGAATCCCTGAAGGGGGAAACAGTGCTCAGGCTGAACAGGGCACGAGATTAAGACGAACCATAACCAGGTGATGCCTGCGCTGCTGACCGTGGTAAATGTGGGTTTGCACTGTGATTTATGGCGGTGAAAAGGAGAGAAACACAGCTCTAGGTGGGACACACACAAGCCCACGCACATTCACACACATATGTGCATGAAGCACATATGAGCATAATGGAAAACACACACAGAAACAAAAATCACACTGCAAGGTGAAGCTATAAATCTGTTACGTTTGTCATCTTTATGCGTACCAGTGGGCAATTGTGCCTGGGTCAATGCTGAACACAACGTACATTAATACAAGACAGCTGACAGCACACACATTCAGATAATACCCCGTAAAGAAAGTAATTTCCAAACAGTTCCATAAAGCCTCGCACTGAACCAGGCAAACACATTGTCCACGTTGGATCCAAGACTATTTATGCTTTGACCTTCAAGAATTAGGCAGTGTTTACTGGCTGCGTAGCCAACTAGCTTACTGCAGCAAAACTGAAGCCAGGGCCATTGTTTGGAATGAAAGAATTCAAAAAACGCAAACGGGTCGAATTTGTTCCACATAAATCCAGTTGTATTACTACAAAGAGTGGATTGTGTGCTGCAGATACGGCCGCAGAATCCACAAGCATCACCTCACTGCTGTACAAAAAGGAGAAAATGCACTGCAGATAGAAGTCATATGAGGCTCGTTGGAGATGAACTGCGCCTCGCCTGGAAAGTGGACGAGACCAGGCGGCAGCTGCAGCGGGGCAG
>CAKALG010019572.1:0-14437 GCA_916700815.1 Helicolenus hilgendorfi | reverse complement strand
GTCGAGCGGGGCCAAAGAGTATAGAAGCAAAGAAACGAATGTCCTGCCGCCATTTTGGACTGAAAATGTTTATTATATTTATAATATTTTACTGTTCAGCGCATGTCATTTCAGTAGAATATGACAACACAGTAGAAATCATTTTGTTTTACTTTTGTTAGGCACTTTTTAGACGGACGTTTTACTGGTGTAGTTGCTTTCAGTCCAAAATGGCGGAATCGTAGCTTGGCTGCTGGGCGCTGACGTTGCAATGGAACGAACAATTGACTTTCAGTTCCTGGTGATATACGTTCTTTGGCGAAGCAAAAGCGCACAGCTGTAAAGGAAAGTGGTGCGCTGGATTTATAACACAAGACAAAACGAGAGCGAAACAGAATGTGGCACAATCATCATTTTATGTGGATTATCTTGTTCCCATAATAAGCCAAAATCGTAATTGAAATTCGATTAATTGCGCAGCCTTAGAATTAACTGATTGCGTTACAGCGTGTGAGGAAATAAGATGCATTTTTTATGCGTCTGAGTCAAGGGAATATGGAGAAGTCATACTCCAAAGTTGAGATTCTAGTAAGAACAATGTATAGTGTCTTTGCTGTCAGTCATGTCGGTGTTAAGAGCTGTGAGCTGTGGTGCATGGAGCCCTCATTCATACTACTCCTGCCCTCTATAATGCGCTTCTGTCTACTTCCCGGTCTCCAGAGTGCTACTCCTCAGCTTGGGCTCACTTTTCCTTTCACCGCCTTTGATTCACTTTCTCATGTGGCCCAGAAGGGCATAGCAGTCCAATTCAAATACTCTCCACATGGTCCCAACACTGGCCCATAGCTACTGACAGCTCCTCATTGTCCTGGTTTTATCCAGAGGAATACGCTGCTTCACAGACATCAGAAAGAGGCGCCTATTCCACTAGATTGCTTGTGTCACTTCCTCCGCTCTCTCCCCCCTTTTCTGCGTTTTTCTGCGCTTTGAATATAAATACATTTCACACCTAAATGGGGATGAGGAGAAGTGGTGCAAACTCACAGCCCTGGATTGGGTGTATAGGAGCAGCAGGAAAGAGGGGTGAGAGGAGCGTCAGAGAGGTGGTGAGGAGGAAAGATTGCCTCGGCAGCTGCTTACAGCTTTGCTTTCCCTTCTACCGCCAAATGAAGCAGAACCTGAGGTGTTTCTGTGCACAGTTTATTCAGGGAAACCAACATCTGCACTACAGTGTGCAAATGAGCAGAAACTTAAATATCAAATAATAATCCAAATAAAGCTGTGCCTGCATGGGTGTGGGCACTTTCAGCTGAGCGCCTCTGAAACACAGTGACGTGTGAGCAAATTATAGATGAACGTCTCATGTTCACGGTCACAAGGATATTTTTGAACCTGTAACCAGCCTCCAGCCATTCATTAAACATTGACAATACTGCCATTATCATAACAGGCAGTGAAAAGACCTGACTGAATAGAATATAAAATTAATTCAAATGAAAATACAGAGGTTAAGAGAAAGGAGGCGAGGGAGAGTGCATCTGTATTTGAAGAAGCAGTAAAGCAAAAGAGACAAAGAAGAAACAGGACAGAGTATATTTTAAAAGGAACCTAAAAATCAGGCATCATTGGGCAAAAAATCCAGACTTTGGCCAATCACAGGTCATTTCAGAGAGAGAGCGTTCCTATTGGCTGTGCTCCGGCTGGTGGGCGGAGCTTGATATTTCCTCAACTGATCTCAACATGGCTGCCGAGTCACAAACATTCTCATTTACAGCTAAACAGTACACTACAGGATGTTTCTGAAAACATTTGAGGAGAGAAATAGGCATTACAGTATCAGAATATTGATTCATATTTGATCAGCGCTGCCTAGTTTGACCAGCTCAGAGACGGCTGACTCCAGATCAGCTCTGATTGGTTGTTTTTCTCCGGTCTGTGAAATCTTGCAAATTGCATTAGGAGCACCGGAGGACACAGAGGAACATGATTTTTTTCAGATTATCTGTCTCATCCACTATAGTCAGGAGATAGTGACCGTTTTATAAAAATAACTTTTTTTAATCATGCTTGCTCCATTTCTACGCACTGCTGCTTTAGGTGAGAAAGCTAAAAAACAACAGCTATATACTGTATATTACCTGCTCAGCACCAAAGAGCAGACAGACAATTGTTCTTCTAATTATGTTTTATAGGAAAACTCTTTGTAGCAAAATTGCTGGCTGGATTACGTTCCCCAGCAACACTTTTTTCAAGAGTAGGAAGCGCTACATGATTCATGAAGAGGTTTTCGGGGTGGATGGTGGGCGTAGAAACTAAGTGCGGGTCTTTGACATTTGGAGACCAGGATTCACATCCTAAGGGGCCTGTGTCCACCAAAGCGAAGTAAAAAATGTCGGCACAAGGTAGAGAAGGGAAGGATGAAGCACGTAGGGAGAGAGGACGGACCCGCCGGACTATGTGGGTTCATGATATTAAATAAAAAATGATCTCTTCCGTTGTTGTTGTTGTTGTTCAGTTCAGCACTTGTAGCTACATGTAGGATGTGACGGTTGGTCTTTGTGGTATTTGTACCGCTCTTCCTCCACTGTGATTGGACGACTGGCTTAAAAACGTTCTTACATTCGTCATACTGTATACATACCGATTACCTGTCTCATGCACTACTGTCAGGATATAGTGACCGTTTTATAAAAGTTTTTTTAATCATATTTGCTCCATTTCTACCCACTGCAGCTTTAAAGAAAGAAAAACTTTATAAATCAAATAATCAAAAACTACCTTGCTTCTTTTCTACTTTTTTTTTAGTGTTTTAATTTGTCTTTTTACTAGTAAATGCTTTGTCCTCTATTTTAAGTTATTTATGTACTATATATTGTCATTTACTTCTTGTTTTAATGTTTTATGTCTTTCAAAAATTCAATTAAATTCCATTCGCAAAAACAAAGCTACCCAGCTCAGTCAATGGTACACTTATTGAACCCTGAGGTTAAGTCCCTTCAGCCAGGCAACATCCGGATAATCTGCAGACTGCGGAGCCGGGATTTACTTCTCTCTGATATTTCAAATCACAAGGTTGTCCATATCTGACAGGAAATTGATCCGGACACGAACAGATTTCCTCCTTGCTGTGTATCTTAAACCAATAATAGAGACAGAGAGAGACAGAGGGAGACAGAGATATGTATAAAACCGACTGAAAGACAACAAGACAAGAAAATAAGAGCTGGTGTGTTTTCAGTTTAACTGGATATGAGAGGTTTCCGTTTCTCTAAAGAAAGATTTGTCAGATTCTTGACTCTGACCTTTCGCTAACAACCCTGTCAGAGCTTTCAGACCTGTGTGTGTGTGTATGTGTATGTGTGTGCGCTTCCCCCGTGGATGATAATGGAGAAGTGGTGTGTGTGAAATGTGTAAAGGGCAGGGCAGGCAGTTCTTCTGCAGTAATCCATCTTTACTTCAGGGCTGAGCCGCGGAGCAACAGGCACCTCACAGGGGAGAGGGGAGAAAATACACCGAAGGCATCACATCTCATTCATATGAAAGAACTCAGAGGAAATGCTCAGCCAGCAGGAGCGCAGGATTTTCACAGCACGAAAACAAGAAAATAGAAATGAAGAGTATTATTTGTTCCATATAGTCTCTGCTGACAGCACGACAGTTACAAAAAAAAAAAACAGGCATGTGAAGTGTATACATCAGTGTGTATATAAGCAGTGCATACATCTAAAAAAAACACATTAGTCTCAGACCATTCACTGGAGATGTGAAACCGTAAAATTCTTACATGTCCCTACAAATGTGTATCCATCCACCCAGGAGTTTGTTTGTGTGAAGAAGTGACAGATATAGGGCTGGGTGTGAAACACAGGGAGAGAGGGAGACACACCAAGAGAAGAAGGAGAGCGACAATCCTTGTTCATGCTTTTTGGCAATAATCACAGAGCCCAACTCGTGCCAACAGTGAGTGCCAGATGGTGCCCATCACCATTGTGCCATGTCTTTGAACGGGGAGGAGAGAGGAAGATCAAGAGTGGCATGTGGAACAGGGAAGCACTGCCTAATGTGGATGATGTGTCATATAAATACTAATCACGTTAGAATCACACCCACAGCTAAATTAGCTCCCTAAAGCTCTTCCACTAGCACCCACTCTCAATCTTCTCCCTGCTTTGGCACCGAGCTTATGTCATTACCAGAGATGATCGATAGATGAGATATTAAATGCTGAATGCTAACGCGTTCATTAATGGTTATAAATCATTTTCCTAATGCTTCCCAGATCCTTATAAGCATTTTTTTGGATGCCAGGTTGTAAGAAATCTCTTCTGCATTAAGATGGGGTATGCTCTAAATCAATTAGTTTATGTCGTCCCACCTCGTCTGCAGGCAAACAAGTAAAGAGCCAACGCTTGGTCAATGGGTGTATGTTTCAAACTATGATGATAGGTACTGGGGGTGGGGGAGCAAATCAATACAGCATAGTATCACAATATTTTGCGTGGCAATACTGTATCGATACACGGACGCCAAGTTTCGATCCAACAGTCCAACACTATTCTGTTCAGACGTTGTAGCAGGCTCAGTCTTAAAGCTATACAGTGAAGGTACTGGCATCCTATGAAACTAGAAAACCTAAGGAATCCATTGTTACTAATGTAAATAAATAAATAAATAACTCTACAATTTTACACAAAATTTTGGCAAGGAAAAACCGGCATGGCCATTTTCAAAGGGGTTTCTTGACCTCTGACCTCCAGATATGTGAATGAAAACGATGAACAGAGTTATAAAACAGATGTTGACAAGTTTGCAGTTGAAAAAAGGTAATAAATCGCAGTATATCACAATAAATACTGTATATTATCCCAATACTCCGCATATCGTAAGATGTTTAAAAGCTCAATAAGATCGTATTGTGACTTAAGTATCGTGATAATATCGTATCATTGGGCATCTTGTGATTTCCACCCTTACTAGGTATCCCTCTAGCGTGTACGTGAATGTGTCATGGACAGCGTATCAGTTTCTGCTCATTACATGCATACAGTCTCTTTTCAAAATAAACTTCCAATGTAGGTTTACTTACGCAATAAAACTATTTGCTTAGGTTTAGGAAAATATCATTGTTTTGGTTAAAATAAGTATGTTTATTACTTAAAATAACTACATTTGTTACGTAACTGGCGTTAGTAAAGTACAGAAGTTACATAACAAACTACAGTAAAATAAGTCAACATTAGCTCTTAACGGAGACATTTACATATTCATGTTTTCACGTTTTTGCATCGGCCACTGTAGTCTCCTCACCACTAGATGCTGCCAGATCTTACTGCACCTTTAAAATATACTAAATATATACACTATGTATATGTAAACACACATTTATTCTTTACCTAATGATCTATGAATCTTTTGGATACAACTTAAACCCAGCTGCTTTTAAGGATTACAAAACCTACATGTCTCGTCAGAGGCAACAAAACAAATCTAAACAAAACAAACTGTTATTCGGTTAGATATGTCAGTCATATAGTTTTGACCTCTCAAGGAAAAACAAAGGAAAAGAAAAAGGAGATAAACATTGGTGTTAATCTGCTCCCTATTTTCTGCATCTCTGCACACGTCTTCAAACGATCCCCCCCACAGCTCACCTCAGCCCTAAATCTACATTACCCCTCGAGACTGTCTTCATCCATCCCACCTCCAAATGCAAGAGAGCTGAAACAAAAAAAACACACCTCTTTCACGCAAAGAAAACTATATGAGGAAAGCATCCATATGTTAGTGTGTGTTTCTGAATGAGTGCGAAGAGATAAAGATGGATCCTCACTGCTAGTTGTTGTTTTTTTCAGGTGGCAAGCTGCCACCCTGCCGTCAGACCTCTCTCTCTCTCTCTCAGATCTCCTCAACAGCCACTCATCCATCAGAGCCTTCCGCTCCAGCAGCTATCACTCAATACCTCAGTGGTGCTGAGCACAAACAACCACTGCGTGCAACCAGCCATCACCTTTTCCATTTTAATTCACCTTAGCTGACTTACTGTTCAGTTCATTTACCATGGTATACATCCAGGTGACTTTTGAACAGATTACAAAAACTCTGCAGTACTTTAGTGTCTACCCATCGCTGAGCGTCGGATAAATATCCACTGTGGGCGGGCGCTTAGGAAAAATCCTGGCTTGAATGTTCGGACAGACTGGGTAAGCACACCTCATCACATATGTTGCACTAAATTTGGCCCACAACAGCTCCGGGAGGCCGAACACTAAGTTTTGGTCCAATTTCCTCAATACCAGCACACAGCTATTATCAACTCAGATCTACACTGAATTGAGTCCAACTGCGCTGAAACTGTGAAACTGCAGACTTACAGTTAAACTGAATTGCAATTGCAGGTTCAGCAGTTCATGGACCACAATAACAGGTTAACCATGCTACAGTAGCTCAAACTTTCCTGCTCAGTGGCTATGAAGCAAGGCAAACTGCAGACCCGGCACTACCGCCCAACCCTGCGGTTGCCCTCAGCTGTACAAACATTTTCATCTCGTTGTTTTCCCGTCCTGCAATTTTACTGTTTGGTTCACTCTCACTGCTCTCATGGAGTTGTGTTCGGCCTCAACAGGTTTTTAGCCAAAAAAAAACAAGGTCTAAAAACCCACTGAACTCTACCTGCTCAGCTCCAAACAGCCGACAGACGCAGTTAGCAACCAGCTGGTGAACATAGTGCAGCATTTAGCAGCTAAAGAGACAGATAATTCCAGAAGGAGTGGGTGGAGACCAAAACAGAGCCAAAAGCAAAGTGATTACTGGACTGATATTCATCAGGTGGTCAGAAACACGACTCCAAATGAATGCTAATGTTGCTCTGTGTCTGCTCAACTGTTTGCAAACAAGGTCACTACACTATAGTTCAAGATTTTGGGTAATACACTTATTCACTTTCTGGCGGGGAGTTAGATGAGAAGATCAATACCACTCTTCAACTTTCAACTTTATTTGTTTCCAGAAGGCAATTGTTTTTTGCAGCAAGACATAGGTAAGACAATAAGAATACAAAATGCTTACATAAGGTACATTAAGGGAGGGTGGCACTGAATTTTTTGGACTTTGGGAAAAAAACAACAGGATTCCATTTACAAGATACAATAGTGGAAATGCTGAAATTTGGGATCAATTATTAAATCAACAACACTACTGTAAATATATAAATTGTGGGTATAAACACAATAGGTAATTGCATATACAAGCAAAATAAACACAGATAGCCAGCACCGTGAAACATTGTCACAACCAACATCACCGAAATCTCTCATGTCTGCCTGTTCAATATAATGCTACGTCCGGCAACCGGTTAGCTTAGCTTAGCAAAACAAATGGAAACGGGGAAACAGCTAGCATGGCTCTGTCGAAATGTAACAACATCTGCCTACCAACATCTCTAGATCACAAATCAACACATTTTATCTTGTTTGTTCAATCTGTACAAAAAACAACAACAACAAAAAAAGACAATTATATACCGAGCTATTCTTTGCCAGGAGCAGTGACATCCTTGCCTGATATCAGACGGAATTGTCAACTCCATTTTTACTGTAACATTGCTTCCACTCTAACAGATTTCCATGGGTTCTCCACTCTAACAGATTTTCCCAACAAATCATCAGAGACCAATGAATCCGCCTGGTTTTAATAGTGCAGCGGGGCGAAGTAAAAACAAACTACGATGTTGTCTATGGCGCACAGCGTGACAACGCTTCACAACAGCTTGACAACAGATTGGCAGCTGATTGGCTATTCTTTAGTCCCCCCGCAGCGTTCATTGGTTTGATTGCTTTTCCAACCGAGAAATCACAGCTTCATGTCACGATGCCAGACGAGTTAGTGAACTCGAACTCGGTGGAGCGGGCGGATACAAAGGTCTGGATCCAAGCAAGTGACTTCCTGGAGTCTTGTTGTCACTGGTTTGCCACGCAACCACTGGAGACTCACAGCACCTATACAAGACATAGTCTGGCACACGTCCACTGTTGCTGCTGGCTCTTGCTTCATATTTACCATAAAGACATGAGAGTGGTATCTTGTCAGATAACTCTCCACCAGAAAGCAAATATTTCCCCAAATGTCAAGCTATTGCTTTAAAAGGTGATAATATGTCAATGTTGTGTTTACAGCTTGTTTCTACTGCCCCCAAGTGGCCAAAAAATCAATTATTGCAGGTTTAAGAAATACGTTACCATCACTTTATTTCATTTTCTCACTCTTTATCTCACACTTATGTTGTCACCGGCCTACATCTCACCTACCACTCCCTCTGTTATGCTACATTTAATAATCAGGTCGCTCATCGCAGCTTCTGACAGACACAATGATGTGATAGCAGCATGCACGCACAGTGAACTCCCAAAAGTAATGAGTGTGAATTCACAGTGAACAGCTTTTCCCCCACTGCAGCAGATCCTGGATGCTACCAGCCTCGCATTTGGCTGCTGGTTCAGTGCAAACTTGTCTCGTTTATACACTTTGTACAGCATCTTCCCATGGTACAACAAGCTCTATAGAGTAAACAAAGCACTGAATGTTAGACCACAATAGCGGGTCAAGTCTTAAGCTGGTACAGGCTAACTCTGATGGGACTGTAAGCTCCTGGCCTGCATCTGCTTTTATTTCCTCATCCCTAGCTTATGCTTCCTCAGTAATCAATCTTAACCTCACTTGCTCTTTATTTACGAAGCTATTTGATGCAGAGGACTTTCTCTGATCTTAAATCTCCCAGGTTCTTCGTCTGGTCTCTTCAATAAACAACATTTTATGTTATTTATGCACGGAGAGAAATACAAACAAGGTGAGAGTCTGCACTTTCTCTCTCTCTCTCTCTCTCTCGCTGGGAATGGCTGTGCTGTTGATTTTTGAAAAACAAAGCTCTGGGGAAAGTGCCAGAGGTCGCTAATAAGGTCACATTAGTAAAATCTATGTGGGTAATTGCTATGAAAATGTAAATATTGGGCATTCATAATCACACAATGGAAAAAGATGCAAGCGAGAGGACAGATATGGAAGGAGAAACAGTAACATTAAAGCTATACAAGGTTATTTAAAATATAGGTTTCCCTTTGTTTATTCTGAATGGCTGCCAAGCACTTCAGCACTTAGTTATGAAGCCAAATGTATTGACCTTGAAAAAGGCAGAGTGTATCCCAGAAAACATAGTTTCAATACGACATATTGTTCTGTCTTATGCTGAGAGGAGTGTTCGTGTAATATGATCTGACTGCTGGTGATGTGCATTTAAGCTTTTAGCATTTTCTGATTAACATAAATTATATCGCATAGTCAAACCCTACGTGGATAGCATAAATCATATAATGACGTGTCCCTGAGGTGTTAGCCATGTTTACAGTGTCAGTGTCTTTCTTTTCTTGCTCAGTCACACAATCTCCTCCCAGCGATACAAACTGAAATAATACTTTGCCGACATCGATTTCTCTTGGTTCTTGCCCGAGTCTACTATCTTGTTAGTGAAGCCTTCTGTATATCTTTAGGTTTTTTTTTTTTTTTTTAATGGAGGTGTGGCAAGGTTACTGTTTTCAGCTCCGGTTACACTGAGACAGACCCTCTTTCAATCACAATCAGTTCAAGCCATCAGACAATAAAGAGAACCTGACACAACACAACTTGTAGACTAGCTGTCTGGGTGTCTGGCTTGAGATCACACCTTAATTATCTCATTAACTTTAGATGTAAGACAATTTCTCATGATCACAACTTAATTATCTGGAGCTCATACTTAGTTTTTAAGCCTGTCATCCTGAGATACTGATTTAATTGCATTATTTCCAGATATCAGACACTGTTCCAACACTGAACACATTGAAAATGACTCATTGTCTTCAGACAGTTTTTTAACCATGCAGTCTGTCTGTCGATTCATCACTTCCATTCTGACTGAAATATCTCAACAGCTATTGGATGGATTGCCCTAAAATTTTGTACACAGTCATGGTTCCCAGAGGATGAATCCTGCAGAATTTAGTGATCGCCCAACTAGTCCCCTACCACCACCATGAGTTTGACACTTGTGGTTTTGAGTAAAATATCTCAACAACAATTGGATGGATTATCATGACATTTGGTACCATAGACTGTATATGACTGTGTTTTGAAGCCTCGAGTTCGGCATGTTGGCCGTCGCCATCTTGGTATTTGGGCGCCCCAATCTTTGTTTTTGGCCATCGCCATCTTGGCTTTTTGCACCCAGAACTGACACAAGAGGGTGGATCTAAGCACAACTGAACGCTGAAGAAGGCATTTTTTGGAGACCAACAGTGAAATAGTTAAAGTTGTAAGACGAAAACACAGACAACTCCCAGACCGGACAACGCCGTGGTAGCGACCTGTCAATCACAAGGTAGCCACGCCCTAAAGCATCCCCTGCTTTATGGTCTATTTGACTCTAAATCATCACGCTGTATTGAAGAAGACGTGAAACTAGCAATTGAGACCATAAACTCATGTTTACAATGTTTACTGAGGGAATAAATCAAGTGAGAAGTAGGCTCATTTTCTCATAGACTTCTATACAATCAGACTTCTTTTTGCAACCAGAGGAGTCACCCCCTGCTGGCTATTAAAAATAATGCAAGTTTAAGGCATTTCAGCATTGGCTTCACTTTTCAGGTCACCGATTGGTACAGATATTCACAGTCCCTTCAAGATTCATTGTAATATCTTGCTAACACTCTAAAGTAAGATGGTTAACGTAGTAAACGTTACCTACTAAACACCATGCCTTTCAGAGCTTTTAGCATGCCTGTAGACTCTCAGCCTTGTTTTCTCAAGTGGTGCTATTAACTCTTTGTGAGGAGTTTTATTCAGGTCTAATTGCTTGTCCAAAATCTAGGCCTGCAAAATACAATTGCCCTTACTGTCCAATATTTCTAAACAGAGTTTCTGCTTGACACAGACTTCAACTGACTGCCTTGAATGACTTCTACGGTACTGATCAATGCTGTCCACCCTCCTGTCACCTCTACTTTTCCTTTAAGGCATTATAAACCTTACCTTTTGCCTCAAGCGCAATAAAAAAAAAAATAGGCTTGCACTGCGGCCAAACCTGCAGCTAATTAATAGAATTCAGTTTGGATCACACAGTGAAAATATATGCAGTGAATAGACAAACACATACAGTACTGAGGCAGTGCAGGAATCAGTATTTGAGGAAGAACTTTATTCTGAAGCGTTCAGTATCATACTTTTAGATTTTATTAAAATGGATGACCTGAACGAAATCACACCGGGTTGGATAAATTACCGTAGACTCAAAAAATTAAGACTCAAATTTTGGATTCAAACATACACAAACGTTTGTTTACATCACACTCCCGGTCTGTCAATGCCGGTATCGAAGAAGGATGTTTAAATGCAGACCACAGTCTGGGACGCTGTGTGACAGCCAAGCAGCTGGTAGGACCACCTCAATATAATAGTCAGAGGAGAGTGTAATACCTCTGGGGACAGCCTGTTCTCCTGAGTAGTAATAGGAAGGTTGTTGTTGTTGTGTGTGCGTGCGTGTGTGTGTTGATATTGGGGGGTTACAGTAGGTGGTGTGTATGGAGTGTCTACATGCACATTTATCTGTTTTATTGTGTGTTGGCTTATACATTTGTGGGCGTGGTACCTCATCGCAGATGAACACCGCTCTCTACAGAGAATGACTGCTCATGTAATTCCTGCTGAAATGAAAAGTTCTCTCTTTCTTTTTTTTAAACGAATATTCAACCTTTAGGAGAGAAAATTGCAAAGATATTTCGAGTTGATTGCCTTTGCACGGCTATATTTCTACTGAAAGTCTCTCCTCCACCACTCAGCAAAAGCACAGAGGATGATCTCCTGCTGGTGCTGTTGTATGAATGTTTTATAGATGGAGGGATGAAAAAGAGATGAAGCCCTGCTCAACCTCTATGCTTCTATTATTTTAAAATACTGTTTTATAATATTATTTTCAGCTTGTCACATTTTCAGCCTGTAACATCTCTGACTGCATCTAACGTCCACATTTATAGAAAATTCTAGAATCTTCCTCTGTATTCTGACCTCTAAAACACTATACTGTGTGTGACTGTAGTAAAAGCTACAGTATAGACAGCAATATATAGTTTATATAATTTAGTTCAAATGCTAATTTACTCTAATTGTTTTAAATTGGCAGTTGTGAATAACCTTGAATTCCAGGCAAATGATTTGTTAACTACAAATCTGCTGATTCAATCCCCTCTAGAGATGCGCTGGGGTAGTGCTCTTGGGCAAGGTCGCTGTCTCCCAAATTGAATGATTAAAAAAAAGAGTAGATTTATACAGTAAATCTCTAAGGATGGAATGACGTGCACCAAGTAAGGTCACACAGTGGGAATGGATAGTGATACTGACACATGTTTTACAGCAAGATATATTAACTTTTCCAGCTGATGTGTAGTTGACTTTGGAGTCACTTTGATCCTCAAACTGAAACTCTGAGGTCATTGTCACCAAGACTCGGAGGTCTAATACATAGATACAAGAACGATCCCATCCAGACATGTTTTAAGACATATACAAATACTCTATATATGGCTCTTCCACAAAAAAAGTTCAATTAACTTGTTAAACGTTCTTAACGTTAAATCTATTCAAGTGTTCCTACTGGGAAGTTGATTCACATCAAAATCAATTATCTGCTGAGTTACAGGTGTCTCTTTCCTAATTTAAGTTTATGCATCTACAGTCTTTTTGGGCCCAATGACACGTCGCATGACGGACACAGAAGTTGTAGTACCGCCGTTTGGTCACTATGAAAATTGGCATCAACTTCCTTGGATTCTTGGTTTCACCCAGGAGACCGCTGTTCATGTCCTGTGAAACCATGTTAATGTTGACTTATATTACCGTAGTTTTGTAACGTAACCTCCGTAGCCTACTTTACTAACGCCAGTTACTTAACAAGCTTAATTATTTCATATAACAAACATACTTATTTTAACCCCAACCACCTCTTTTCTAAACTTTTGTTGCCTAAACCTAACCAGGTAGTTTTGTTGAATCAGTAAACCTAAATACTACGTGAAGCTACGATGGAAGTTTATTTTGAAAAGAGCATGTATGCTTGTAACGAGCGTAAACCGTCACGCCGTCCCTGACACGTCCAAAACTGACGCTAGAGGGAAGTAGGTGTATCTGCGGGTCCACAGTACTACAGGACATGCCTACCACAGGACACGCCTTCGAAACCGTCGCAGTTTGGTTAAATTTTGGCACCAAAACTTTTACGTGACAAAACTACTTTGTTAGGTTCAGGAAAACATGTTAAAATAAGTACGTTAATCCTGGAAGTTCTATCAGAGGGCGTGTCGTGTTACAAAGTAGGCGTGTTGCCTGCAAGACTGTAGATAGACCCTTCTCCCTAGAGCACCAGGCCACTGACCAAGCTGTGCTATAGGTGGGAGTGAGAACGTGTTGCATAAGGGTCTCATAAACTTGTATTTTTTCCCTATACAGTAGATGAAATCATTTTAATGATGTTTGTATTATATTTTATGTTTTGTAGTGGCCAAATGAACACAAGCCTACGTGTATTTCTAGCCCTACTTTTAGATTGTGCTCTTTAAGATGGCTTATTGAGACATCTGAACATTTTCTGGGACATTCTGTTCGGCCCAGATGTTACGCAAACATCAGACTTCTGCAGAAGTCCAGGTCAGTCCTCTCCCACTTTGACCTTTAACGTTAACCTGCGTCCTGTGTCCATCTCGACAGATGCCCACACAGACAGCCTGCGTTTTGGGACGCTTGGAAACAGATCACCTCTCGCAAGTGGTCTCAGACTGTTGTTTGGGTCCAAACCAGAGTACGATTACTGCGTTCACTAGCCAAAGGACATCACCAGGGGTTGATTAAAATGGACTAAATGTTGGCTTGTAAAAGCGCCCTTAGTGTCAAACTCTGCGCATACTTCCTTGTGCACAGTGAGGTGCGCTTTTTTTCAAGGCTATATGGTTTTTATTACAGACCACAAGGTAAACACATTTACTGTGAAACTACTGTGAAAACACTTTTCTTTCAACTTTAGTTGAAGCTGCCACCTATAAGCTCAGATCAACACAAGCACCATCATTCTCTCCCACACTCGGAGCCTCAAACTGCATAAAATCACAGCTCTGACACTCTACTTGTGAATTATGGCCTGCATCTTCTGTAAAACACACCTACTGTAATTTGCCCTCAGGCAGGACCTGAGGTAGGGATCAGCCTATATAGCCAAAAAAAGATGTGAGGACGAAAGAGGAGCAGCGGAAAATACTGTGTTAGGTTCACAGTTTCCTGCCTGCCACAGTTTGTGGGCTCAGTGTGCAGATAATTAAGGTTGAGGGTGGACAGCTCCCTACAGCGCCACTGTGGCAGCGCCGTGGACTGGGGCTATTCATTTACA
>CAKALG010019568.1:0-10133 GCA_916700815.1 Helicolenus hilgendorfi | reverse complement strand
GGAGGCCGGAGCAGACACACGAGCCATGGACATCAACGGCTGTGCCCCTATTCAGTATGTCCTCAAAGTGACTGGTGTCAGGCCCATGGCCATACCTGAGCTCTGCTATCAGCTGCTGCTCAACCACAACGCAGCACGGATCTACCCACCCCAGTTCCACAAGGTACACAGATGTGGACTGATGGTATTAGATGACATGTTGGTTCTTGCATGTTTCTTGTGCTGTATAATGAAATGCTTGTGTTGTTTTGTGCAGGTGTTGCAGACCTGCTACGACTACCCCGATGCAGTAGAAATCATGGTCAACTCTTACGAATGCTTAAAGCCCACAAACAAGTGGAGAGATGCCATTCCTGATGACTGCTACAAGGTAAAGGATCTACTGTACATGGATAGTATTAAGTGTGTTTTCAGTGTAAACCCAGCGGTGAATGAAGTACCTGAAAGCCACACTTGAGTAAAAGTACAGATATCTAACTGTAATGCCTATTTCTATCCTCAAATGTTTTCAGAAATATCTTGTAGTGTACTGTTTAGCTGTAAAATTAAAAATGTTGGTACCCGGCAGCCATGTTGAGATCAGTTTAGGAAATACCAAGTGACGCCCACCAGCCGGAGCAAACTTTCTCATTTTACAGCTTAACACTTAATTAGAAATATGTTGTTTTGTTTTGAAAGATAGGGGCTTATTAATGATTTTACAATCTGGGATAGATGTGATAACACTGTCTGTTTTTCTTCCTCAGCGACACAAAGACTTCTACGACTCTTTGTTCGCCGTTTGCGCCAACGCTCCTCGCAGCCTGCTCCACCTGACCAGATGTGCAGTGAGAGCCAGTCTGGGTGGGTTCTGCCACAGAGGTGTAGCACAGCTGCCTCTGCCACCTCCCATGAAGAAATATCTACTCCTGGAACCAGAGGGGATACTGTACTGATGAAGCCTGTCACCTGACGGTTTTTATACAAACAGTCACTTCCTGTCTGCAGGCTATGGGAAGTGAAAATGCTGCTAATTGGAGTTGTACAAACAGGTGTGTCTTTTATATTTTTTGCATATCATTCCCAGAGGCTTTTGTCTGGAACATAAGAAATCCCTCTTTGGGACAGAAGAAACGTAGTCTGTGGTGGAGTGGAACTCAAATGACATGACTTAAAAAAATAAAACTGATTTGTGAAGGCGGTTTGAGGCTGGACATGACAGATGACGCCATCCAACTAATTACAAATTGAGTTGATTGACAGATGTTTGAGGGACAGGTGAGAAAATAGCAATTTACTGGGTATAATTATAATAATAATTGATTTGATGGTGATTGACAAGGTCACATGGAACCACCGTCACATCCCCACAACCTCTCTTTCCGTAGTCTTTGTATCATTTATATCTTTCCCCTTCTACAGAGGCCTACTTTTAAAGTGACATGAGTGTCAGTAAATACAATTTGTCTATCACAGTGCTGCCTCATACTTCAGAGGATCCTGGCAACCTGCCGTAATGCTCACTCTCAAGCACATGTTCTCGTGATACCCCTCTATTTGCAGAACAAACACTTGACAAAGCCCTCCGTGATAAGTGCTTGTTTTTCCAGTGGACTGCACATGAAGCCGTGTACATGGACCAAATTTTTGCTAGCCAGGAATAAAATAAAAAGTCCTCTCAACTCCCTCAAAACAGAGGCCACTCTGCAAAGGCAGGGATGGTAACTTAAAGGAACAGTGTGTAACATTTCAGTGGATCTATTAGCAGAAATGGAATATAATATTCATGACTATGTTTTCATTAGTGTGTAATCACCTGAAACTAAGAATCGTTGTGTTTTCGTTAGCTTAGAATGAGCCCTTCGTATTTACATATGGGGCAGGTTGTCTTTCTCTGCCATGTTTCTACAGTAACCCAAACCGGACAAATCAAACACTGGCTCTAGAGAGAGCCAGTGTTTGTGAAACTGCGATAATGTGAGCCGCATAGTGCAAAACTGTGGTTCCGCAAGCCACCGTCTGACTTCCGTTGCTCCTAAAGTAGTGTTATTATGGTAAGAATGGCCTCTGAGCGAGATGAACGGTATTACTACTGTTTTGCAGTCTTTGAAAGAGAGGAGTGAGCGGATGTGTACTCGAAAACAACACCACTAGATGCTGCCAAATCCTACACACTGCACCTTTAATATCCTTATCGTGTTTTATAAGAACGACCACCTTTACTCAACATCAGATATTATCTTTGAACTGCTTTCCATCCTGACTTCTAGATTCTCACCTAAAGGGAAACCACTTTGAAAAGTCTCAGGTAAACCTTTAATTGTGACCTGGGCCAATCATCCGCAGTCACAACAGCACGCTGTAATGGTAGTGAGCATCTCCGTCTATTTTATCCAGGTTTTAAGTCTAATTCGACATGGGGAGATAATGCCAGTGTACAATAGAGGGAAGCACTCAGGAGACTGAGGCTGCCGCCTGGAGAGAGAAGCGCTGCTGAGCTATTGTGTAGTGTTTTTGTTGAAGAGGAGACAATGAACTGGCAGCCGCTGGGAACATTAAGATGTAGGCTGAATTCGGATGGGAGAAAGGAAATGGAGCTTTTTCTTCCTCTCTTCTCATCATTGGACACAGATAGCAAACTTGTGAAATTAAGACAAAAGATAGGTCTCTTTTCTGCAAACATTTCAAAGAACGATTAAAGGAGCTCTATGTAAGAATCAGAAATTGCTTGTTAACAGTGACACCTTTGGCCGTTAGGTCAAGGACAGTCAGTTTCCTGTTGCTCGCGCTTGTGCACGTACTACGTAGAGGCAAGCAAGCATCATTCAAAACATTGAGGCGACACACAAGACTGAACGCGATTGTCAGCTAAAAAATAAAAAAATATTAAAAAAATGTTCCCATATTCTTTGAACAGTCCCAGTATATGGAGGTCAATCTCATTTTTTCATACAAAGGAATTAAATGCCACTTGGATCAGTGACCTCAACGTTAACCGTTGTGTTGTTGGAGTAATCATTACGATCCTTATGGAAGTCCATAGGTCAAACACATAAACAGGTGTGGCTGAGCTCTGTTGGCCTGCACGTGTACCAGACATCTTCTATAGAGGGAACATTGTCTGGATGACTAACGGGTCAGACTGGACTCCCTGAACTCTTAAAATAGACCTGTAAAAGTCAGGCAGAGAGATTTGTATTCTTAAATTATAATAACGGGAAGGGGGTTTCACATTTAACTGAACTTGACTTTGCTGGTATTGCAGTGATCTTATTTTTTATTCTTTTATCTTTGAGAACGAGCTTGCATAATGCCGTGTTTGTATCGCGGCCGTGCCAATAACGCCTGAATGAACCGGAATACAGACCTGATAGAGACAAGAAGAGACAAGCCACAACACCAGAATAGAGAGCGCCACATGTAGGCACACTAATGAAGGGGCAAAGCAGGACATCCTGTTCTCAGACCCCTATTGGCAGCAGGCCACGAAAAGCCACTGGACTGTGTCTGCGATGGCAACACACAAACAGAGCAAAGTTTCCTAAAACAAGCTGTGGGGGAGAGAGGAGGGAGTCAGGGGACAATGAGGGAAACAACAACTGTTGCAGAGAGCAGTGACACACACGGGGCTTTCTCTAAACAGCTTCATTTCCAAATAAAGATCTTTCTGGTCCGAATACAAGCACTGGGTTACGTTCATAAGAATACCACGAGCTGCAAAAGAAATGACGTGTTGAGAAGTGATTTTTTATTTTCTACATTCACAGGTCCATTTAGTGGCGAACCACAACTTCATTAAAGTGGCCTTTGACAGTGATGTTTATACAGTATAAAATGCAACAATATCTGTTGGTGCAGACAGTTCACAAATCATAAAAATCTAAAATCAGTGAGTTCCTATTAGGGCTGCACAATTAATAGAAATGTTGTTAAAATCACACTATACTGCAATTTTAAAATCGCAGAAGGCGCAATATTTGTTAAGGCCAAAATCTGTGTCAAATAGCATTTTAAATTAAATATTGTGGTGCTGCATAGATGTGCTGGCCTACACATTATATTCTACAGACTTAAGAAAACATCTTTGTTTGGTACAGATCCCCACAAAAATCACAGCATACAATAATTATTTTAATATGTTATTCAGTGAAAATGAGAATAACGATGTACAAATCATCATTCCCTCTAATATCGCAAATCATATCACAATTGCAATATCAATCAAAATAATCGTAATTATATATTTTTTCTAAATTGTGGAGCCCTAGTTCATATTTTAATCAACAAGATCTCTCTAAACGCTACAAACTTGGCAAAGAAATTACAGACTGGTATGTAATGAGGAAATTGTTAGATACATGCAATATCTATTAGATCAACACAGCTTGCATATATCATTGTCTGAGCATCTGTCCGTGACGTTCCTACTGTACATCTGCTACAATTAACTCAGTCATCCCAGAAAGCGCAAGTACAGTTTTTCGCAACATTTAACATTTCACAAAGGCCTTCACAGCCTCTAAATATACAACACATGCATCATTACAAAACACTTAGGGTGATGTTATCAACTGGCTGTGAAGTTCTACACGGTTACTTTTTGAAAAAAACTTTCTTGGAAAAAGTTTAAAAAGTGTGTGTTTTAGTTCTTCACACCAGTTTCAATAGATGGAAATTATTATTATTGTGAAGGTGAAAGTTAACTTGGCAGTTTTACAGTTAAAATACAATTATTTACAGTTCAACCGTACATATTGACTTCAAATATGTTGCAATACTGTGTGTTTTAACAATTCCATTTCTTCAGAAAGGCACATTTTGCTCTCTAAAACTCAACATCCATCAAGCATGTTTACATCTCAAAAGTGGAACAATCGATTTTACGATGATGCCCTTTTACACCACGCGTAACCTGTGCAAATTCTTCTCATAGTATCTCTGAAATGCTGCAATGAAAAGCAAAAGTTGTGTGTGTGTGTGAAACAATGCTGCACTTTAAAAAAGGACTGAAATGCCGATGTGAACAAAAGTGGAGGAACAGACTTTGCTCCCTTTGTGCTGAATGTGTTCCCATTCTGTTTAACTTACGTGACCCGGCTGCAGCTGGTTTTGGCTGGGTCATTCAAGGAATTGAAACACATTGAACCTAATGCAAAAAAACACAACTTTTCCCAGTCAGTGAAAGAAAGAGAGAAAGAAGAACCAGACACGAAAAAGACACATAAACACAAACAGCATGCTTACTTCAAAGTGTAACCATGTTATTATAACTGCCGAAAAGAGACTTGATTTGCTTCATTGCCATTAGCAGCCTGTAATCGTCGTACAATATAATGAAATTAAATTGCCTGGAGGCTGGTAGGAATAGTTGAGCTCAGTTATTTCGGTGCATTTCTCTTGAGTTCTTGACACCAACAATGATCATTTTTCTCCATCTAGGTTTCTCTCTGTGAGAATCCACATTCCACATACATTAGTGCAGGTCCAGCAGGGTACCTTCTCCCACTTACAGTACAAGTTCATCCATTTCTTCCATCATGGACCCTCTTATTCTTAATACTATTATTCAAACTATTTCAAAGTGTCCTCCACTTCCGTCCACCATCACATAATCCTCTTGGAATTGCCCAGTTTCTTTGGATCCTTGCTGGGCATGCACCAGTCGTCAGCCTCTATGCTCGTCTGGTAATGCCGTAAGGCTGACTTGTTGAAAACAGGAAGTCTCTCCACTGACTCTGAGGACAAGGCCTGTGATACAGAACAGAAGGGAACTTATTAGTCTGCGTCCTTATCACACAGATAGACACGTATGCATGAGCGAGAGTCAGATCCAGGTCGTTTCTCATTGGCCTTTCCTACCGCTTTCCCCGCTGTGCTTGATTAAAACTCTAAGTAGAGACGGCAAAGGTCTCCTGACATGGAACATGCGGCGAGTTATAACTTAGAAGATGACACACATTAGTTGTGCATTGTTTGTATTACTGTTCGCACAAAAAGGCGTATGAATGACACGATAATGCGCAAGGTATTTGGCGTGCAATAAGAACGCCTTTCTTGTGTTTGGCGTGTCATTTGTACACCATGTAGTCTGTAGTGACTGTAATGTAAACGCATCCATGGAAATATGCTACACTCGGATCTAATGAAGTAGAATAAAAAGCTAGAAAGGTTGCTTATGGTGGGCGGGTAGGGAGATGGACGGGTCCAACAAACACAACTTTTAACCAGGAGGCTGATGTTTTGTTTTGTAAGTTACGGTTTGTCACGTGTTTGTTAGTGACGTGTTTTTTGTACTTATGTTACGTTGTTTCCGTATGTATTTTACTGTACTAGTACTATAGTGTTACTGTAGTTTACGTACTTAATTTAAGCCCAACCCTGACGTTTTTCCTTAACCTAACTAAGTGGTTTTGTTGCCTAAACCTAAGTGAGTGGTTTTGTTGCCTCAACCTAGCTGCTGACGTTACCGTAGTTGTATTCGCTGGCGTACAAATGACATGCGAATATCCTAAAATGCGTCCTCATGTCTGTGTCATGTCGAGCTAAGTCAATCTAGGACGTGTGGATGACAGTACATTTCCATGTGCAACTCTACACCATCTTGGCTTTCAAGGTTATTTTTGACAGTGTGTGAAAGGTAGTGCAGTCCTCACCTTCAAGTATATGACAGCTGAGGTGCCGTAGCCCTCCATAGAGTAGAGCTGCAGGTCTCCCTGGAAGTACTTGGCATACAGGCGGGAGATGGGCAGGCCATAGCCAAAACCAGCCTGAAGGGGAAATAACACAGTGTAAATACAGATTAGCCATCTGGACCTACAATATTACATTAAAAAACTGTTGTGGATACTGTGGAGGGTTTGTGTTGTAAAACAGGTCTTCACTTTCTCTCGTGGTTACAGTTTAATCCAATGCAATGTCGCTGACTGCATTCCTCTTTGTAATAAGCTAATTTGCAACCATGCTCAGTTGTGTGAGTCTCAGCAAGCTTGTAGTCTTGTAACACTGAAGACGGGTTTAGTCTCACCAGCGGTGCGTTGCGAGAGTTGTCTATGTCGACCGGACTGGGAGCCGTGGAGTACATGTAGCTGAACAGGCGCTCGATCTTCCTCAGAGGGACTCCGCCTCCTCTATCGGACATCTAAAAATAAGATTTACAAGGGTCTTCTCATTGTTCTGGCAGCAGTGAACTCCTCACCTCTTCATCATTTGCCATTTGAATGGAATCTAAACAGTGTCATGCTTTAGGAATCAAGTCATCAGGGTTATTTATATACTAACAAGGTCCACGTGGACTGTATAGTTGATGGCAGTGTAATCTTAACACTGGTTTCTCCTTGATTCCCTCTGCACAGAACTGTCTTTAGTGCAAAATTCACGGCCTATCTTAACTCTCCGCGTCCTCGTCTACCTTGATAGTGAGGTCCTCCGTTCCCAGTGAGACTCGCACTTTGATCGGGGGCAACGTTAGACTCGTCTCGTGGGTCTCCACTGTAGCTCTCATGGCGTTCTGACAGAGAAAGTAGATCAAAAAGTGAGTGAGCAGAGACACGTGGTGACGAATAATCAGGGTCAGAATTTCAGGCTTGTTGGGTACTGTACCTTGAAAAGCTCAAACAGCATATGGTAGAGATGGGACGGCACATAGACAATGTGGAGGGGCTGGTCGGGGTTTTTGGCTGTGGAAAAATTGATAATATTGATCGTATGTAAAAAGAAAACACTATGTTAAACAGTGACAAATCTATAACCCTGACATCCTGACTGAACCAGTGGGTGAAGCAGACCCATGGGACAAGGTCGTGTCTAGAAGGTAACCCACAAGTAAACGTTCTAAAACCTCAACCGTCTCGCAAGAGTTTCGCAACTCGTGGGTTACCCTCTAGACACGACCCTGGGACAACTGCGTGCTTTACAAAACTACATATTAACTCTGACCTGAATCAAGACAAACCTTTACAAACATCAGTGGATTAAAAATTAGAGCCACTCTCGCCAAATTAAGCAAAACATTCATCATTTTGATTTATATTATCTAGATCTTATCTGCCAAGAAAATGCGGGTCAAGTACGTACAGTTTGTACTCAAAGCCCTGGCACATGTTCTGACTGGTATACTGCAACAGGAATTAGGTGTATGATTCAATTAAATAACATATTGTAGCAATAACTACCACATTTATTCTACCAAAGTACATATTCTATTAATGTATACAGTAGGGCTGACCCAAATGCTTCAAAGCTCTGACAGCTGCCATCTCAATCAACCTCCAAATCAGTATTTAAATGCTTTGCAGGGGTTTTTTTTTGTTTTGGTTTTTATATATAATTATGTAATAATGTATAAATCCCAAAATACGCCATGAAATAAGGAATGATCCCACAACATTATTCATATTCAACATTGTTATTAGTTATTCTCTAATCATACTACCTACAGTTTTTAATGTTATCCAACCCCAGATGTATGAGGAGCGTGATGAAATAAAGCCTTCTCCTGGTCTATTTCTGTTTAGGTTGTTTATCTGTAGACAATATTTCATATTGAGAAATGTCTGATGCTGACGCTAGCTCTTGACAGTCCCAGCTAACAGGACCCAGACACAAAGTGCTTCACTTAAACCAACAAAGATTAATCAGCTGAAGTTCAAGAGCACACCAGTAAAACTATCCTCTCACACTGGACATCTACCGCAGAAAATATCCAGGTGAAACGAGAAAGATACAGTAAAGGCAAGAGTAACTTCAAAAAACATATTTTGCAAATAGAAGCATTATAGTTGTTTTGTAAGACTTACAATTGATTTCTGTGATCTCCATATCAGGAGAAGTCAGGTAATACTGCTCACACAGCATCTTGGAAGTCTCATAGGCATCTAGAAAGTGAAACAAAAAAAGAAAATCTGTGGTTACTTTTCACCGAGAGAAATGGAGAACAATACGTAAGAGGACATTATGTCTTTTAGCGAACCAGTTTACACAACATTCAAATGTGGCTCTATTGCATGACGACATGCTTTCACTTCCCCACTCTGTCTGTTGACTCTAAAAATATTAGATAATCAAAGGTTAAACAGTCGTGAATCTGCACAAACAGAGTGGTGGAAAATAGATGGCACATGTGTGTGTGTGTGTGTGTGTGTGTGTGTGTGTGTGTGTGTGTCATTCATTACCTTTTACTACCTCCACAACGTCACAGCTGGGGTCAATGCTTCCAATGTGTTTGGGATGGGCTGGGTTCGCACTGCCTTCAAAGATTAATGCTAAAGGGCAAAAAGAGAATGTGTGTGATTCAAAATAGACACAATTCACTGTCCACAGATGCTGTGCAATTGTGAATATTAAACCAAATATAAAGCGCGTATCAACTTTGAGTGAGTTCTCTCGCAGTTAGAAATGTAAACAATACACTTATTGCTGATATAGTCACACATACACTCTTGTATCATTTAGTGCAATAAATCTACTGTAAAGCTATAAAGGCAGGCTGGGTGTTGACTATGTATACAAATTTAACATTTAGATCAGACAAAAAATAAAGTACAAAATGTGCTGTGTGACATTTTTAAATGCTAGCTCTCAAACATTATCAGCACTTTGTGGAGTTTAATTTAAAGAGGACCTATTATGCTTATTTTCAGTCTGTTTTTTCCTGCTCTGATTGGTCAGCTGGCCCACTCTGTTGTGATTAGTAAACCGAACCAAACTCTTTGGACTCCGCACCTGCTCCTCTCTAACTAGCTTTGTTTGGCGGCGTGCCAAACTAGCCATTGTGCAAATGTGTTACTTGGTGACATCACCATGTCACGGAAGAAAAGGCAGGATTTCTAGCAAGGCGTTTCAAGCAGTTCAGAAGCAGTGTTTCTCCCTTTGACGTGGACTTTGGACTTCATTATTTGCAGACCTTTTACACGCACAAAAAAACTATATAACACACTAAAGGAAAGGGAAAAAGCACAAAAGCATAATAGGTCCTCTTTAATGACATGAGCTACGAGTGTGAGCAACTGTGTTGATTAACTCACAGTCAATCACAGAGTGCTATACTGACTGTGCTGGTTCATGAGCATGCGCGTGGAGATGCGGCTCATGTAGAAGCGGTCCAGGAAGTACTGGACGTTCTGGTTGGTGACGGGGTCCACGCCGAAGGCCTCCTT
>CAKALG010019560.1:0-10640 GCA_916700815.1 Helicolenus hilgendorfi | reverse complement strand
AGCGCCCTTATCCAGGATATTTGGGCTTCGCTCCTGTACAGTGGGAGGAAGTAGAGATGCGTCGTCCATGTTAATATAGATTGTGGTTCTACTCCTATTCTATTTCTATGGTTCAAACTGAGGCCTTATTTTCATGGGTGGATTGAGGCCGGTTCAACCTGCTGCATGAAGAAATGGTGAGAAATAAGAAACTCTTCTTACTCTCTGCTGTACACGATCGATTGATTAAGTAAACAGCCGATCCTCACGTTTCATATCACCCTCCTTTATCCTCCTGTGGTCATGCTTGTTGTCTGACAGCGTTTAAGGTCAAGGTTTATGTGCGCATGGACATGTGGGAGCCCATTGATCCCATTAACAGTATGTGTGAAGAATATTATAAAATGATGAGAGCTTCATAGGAGGTCAGGCGAGGATCAATATTAAATCCTATCTCATTTATAATCCTGCTGAGCAGAGAGGCTCGGCGGAGCTTAGCTGCTTAAAGGAGACAGCATTTGACAATTTACTTTAATGCTCATATGAATAAATGTAATGACACACGAGTGCTTTGAGATGAAATGTTCTCATTGTCTGTTTGCAGGCACTTTAGTGCTGCTTCGTTGTCAACAAATGGACTATAAATACACTGATGGATGATGGAGAGGCTTGACCGAAAAAAGCGCTCGCACACACATACACACAAACGTGATCAAGGAAAGTATCGACATACGAAATTAAAATCAATTCATGAAATGTTTGTTGCATCTCCCGGCAGATTGATGTTGTGTCCTCGGCTATTTTTAAGGAGATTTGGCTGCTCTTATCTGCAATCTCCACCCTCTTAGACGCAGCGTCTTCAGATCAAGGATTAAGTTTCTCATTATACATATCACTTAGAGGATTAACCCGTTCGCACACTCTCATCTCCCCGAGTTATGAATCTGACCGCTGATGGATGTAAAATTCAATGGGGATTGATTTTGAAACAGCTGCGAAGAAACTCAAAAACCTTTTTCTCCCGCTCTCCCGAAATCTAGGAATGTAACCTCTGATTTTGTACCTTCCTGAGCCAATTAAGCTGTGGGATTTGTTTGAAGTTGTAGATTGAAAGGAGAACCGGGCCCAAACAGTGAAGGGAGACCACAGGGGTCCAGGTTCCCAGAGCCTGCATGTGTAATCCAGTCTAACATGCATGCAAATCTCATCTGTGCCCGCACACAATGGCCTGTCTGTGTGGAGGAGGGAGGAAGGGAAGCAAGGGAGGAAAAGCTGTAAGAGTGTGTCCACTGTGCCAAAGCATATGCCATGATAGGTCTTATGAGACAGAGCGCAGACACACCAAGGTTCACAGACTAGTAAGAGTCTTTTATCGGGGTTGATATTCAAACATCCATAATTAATCCAATATCTGTGGAGCTCTCCGAGGAGAGAAAAAAAAAATGCATGCATCGCCCGTGGAAGAGGGAACATTGTAAATTCCTGGCACTGCTCTGAGTGCACTTCTTCTTCTCTGCAGTGTAAAAACAAAAGTTGGCAACCCACATCTCAGGGGAAATTAAAAATCTTTGTCTTATCCAGCCAATTAAATGATATACACCTTTTTGTACATGGCTGGAGCCGGCCCCCGGAATCTATTTATGAGCGTGTTGTGGTTACCACTTCTTCTTCTGCTACGCGCCGCAGAGAGCTTCACTTCACCCCGCAGGACGACGCTGGAAACCAGCGGTGTGGGGTGACTTTTTTTTTTTTTTTTTTCCCAGAGGCAGAGACACAGAGAACTTACTTTCCATCTGTCTCTACCATATAGATTCATAGGATTAAGCCAAATGCTGTTTTAGTCCTCAGCAGAGGCTCAACTCTTTCATGTGAAACATTGGATTAGATAGTCAGGAAGCCTTTGTGTGTGTGTGTCGTCTCCCAACGCCTCCTTTCTCTGGCATCTTATTGAGGGTGTTTCTGTATGCACGCCACGCCTCCAACTTTATTACATTTCGATAACTTTATACATGTGTGTCTTTATTCTCCCGAGCTAGCACCTCTGCTCCATTGGGACCCCACTGAGCAGACCATAGCTCAGCGGGGGGCCTTCACTCCAATTTGCCATCGTTTGTCACCATTTGTTCTTCCCGACAAACAAAATGTTGGCCCTCGGTCCCCTCCTGTTTGGCCACAGTCACACATGGCGTCAGCTGCTCTCCTCTTCTTCTCATGGCTCTGTTATTCCCTTTTCTTTTAAACTGAATAACTCGGCTAGCCGGGGCGGACATGCGCTTAAAATAGTCCCCCCCTCTCCAATCCCTGTCTAATTACCTCATTTCATCTGACATTAATATTGTAGCATGTTGCTGTTGCATTATTGATGGTGTGTTTGTCTTGGCGTATGATATGTTAATTAAAAGATAAACTGGAGCTGTATGACAGTTTCTTTATCCGGGACTCAGCGAGCTTCTAGAGACTTCTTTTCTTTGACCCCGCTGTCTTCCTCTTGTCTATTGTTGATGCAGTCAGAAGTCTCTAGCAGCCTCCAGCTTCTTAACTATCTCTATTACAGGAACATAGATTTCAAGCTAATTGCATAATGCACTTTTTTAACCAGTTTATGATAAACTCTAACTGCTGGACAGACTTCCATGAGGCCAGCTGGGCCGAGCGCTGACGCATGGGGTCGAGATGTTTCGGGCAGATACTGCCGTGGTCAGATAGCCGATGCTGATTTCCTGCCTCCTATCGCTCTCGTGCATGTTAGCAGAGAGAAACTAAAACATGTTAAATTGCTCCCCGGGTCCATAAAAACACAGGAAGGTCAGGCAGTTAAAGCTTTCTGAGGCTTCCTGGGAGAGCAAAGCCTCTCTTTGGATTGCTCGCAAATGGACGGGCAATAAACTTTAGGTGACTTTACGGTGTTAACAGCACGGAGTGAATCCAGGCAGGGATTCGGTTTCACTCCTCTTCTCTTCCTCCTCCACTTCCCTCTGATGTTCTGTGTCATAAGGTTTTAGCTGCGAGTTGTGAGATGAACCGACAGATGACCGTACCATTAGGCTGAGTGGCTGGCTGTTTCTCTGGTCAATGAGGCCGCGGTGACAAATAAGTTGGCAAAGATTTAGACAAGAGGCTCCTTGGCACCGAGGCCGGGGCTGCTTCCATTCAGCCCCAATGAGGGACGGAGAACAGATGTCTGGTTTGAAGCCGCAGAGTTTCTCTCGAGCTGTAATTTTTGTCTTGTTTGAAGTGAGCCCCGAGGCATATATCTCATTTTCAGCCCTTGTACCAAATCACATGCATACCTTTATTCACATCTTGAAGACTCTCATTACGTGAAATGAAGAGTGTCAGATATGGGGGAAGCTATTAAGGAAGAGCAGCGAGCCCAGTGGTCTGTCGTAATTGGAGACACTAGTGCTGAGATGAGCTTTATATTACCAACGCCAGAGTAAATACTGACCTTGCTGTTTTCATGTTTGCGGCCCTGAGGGCGTTTTTAGTCTCCGGTTGGGATTCATAGAAAAGTAATGGGGATACATAAATTCAGAAAAGAGCGCAAATATGTTGTCTTTTGCTCATGAAAAACAAAAAGTATTGATCATTAAAAGGATTTATGCATAAGAAAACTCAACACGCTTAAAGGAGAAGTCTGGTGATATTCTATATATATATTTTTATTGTCAACAAATCCCACAAAAAGACCAAAACCAACGGGGAATTCATCCTGCTACTAAGTATTATGTGTGTAGCTAAAGCCTGATATATCTTATTCCTCTGTGCCATAGACCTCCCTTGTTATTAAAAAACTACTAAACTATTAAATTAAATGAACGTGGACATTGTAGTTTATTTTGAGTCAATTCAATATACTGTCCTGCTGCTGCAAATACTCACTTGAGCACCAAATGTGTGTTAATACACTGCTGAAATTAATCCTTAACGAATTCCCCATTTACTCCTGCTTAAAGCTGAAGTAGGCGAGATTGGAGCAAATATGATTAAAAAAAGTTATTTTTATAAAACGGTCGCTATATCCTGACAGTAGTACATGAAACAGGTAACCTGACAAAAATCATGTGCCTCTGTGCTCCTAACGGCATCTACAAGATTTCACAGACCGGAGGAAAACAAGCAGTAAGAGCTGATCTGAGGTCTGCTGTCCATCTGCTGTCTATGAGAGACGGCTGTCAATCACTCACGAACTTCGACCAAACAGTCAAACTAGGCAGCGCTGATCAAATATTAATCAATATTCTGTTATGTTAATGCCTATTTCTCGCCTCAAATGTTTGTGACACCACCGCCATGTTCTGGTCACATGACCGCAGCACAGCCAATAGGAACGCTCTCTCAATGAAATGACCCGTGATTGGTCAAAGTCTCCCGTCACAGGCTAGATTTTCTAAAGTCTGAAAACAGAGCCATGAGGAGGTGCAGAAGTCTAGTTATCTCTCAGAACCCTTGAATTACAATATGCTGAAAGGTTATTATGGATTTTTTGCCCAGTGATGCCAAAAATATACTGCCTAATGCAGGTTTAAGTAACATTTGCTAAAAACTACAATGCCCAGCTGTTTAAGGACATATCTAAACCTTTTGTAACAAGACTAGTATACTTTCTCAGAACTGCGTGTTCGATGGTCCAATAGCTTCGGAAACCCGCTACCCACTACACCTTTCTGACGTCAGATTAGTGGGGGTTGTGTCCGACTATTACTGTAACTTTCCGAAACCGACGATCTGACATTCACACCCACATTTATGCCGTTGGTCTTTACACAGAAAAGGTGACGGAAATGGTTGTGTCAGGAATAAGAAAAAAGAGAGCTAGAGAGTTCAAACACGGTGTGAATGTCGGATTATATTCTGACTCTGTGAAGGTGTGGGGGAGGGGGTCGCCGAAGCACTTCAGACAAGCACTTCTGGTGAAGCATACTATTGGCAGTTTAATAGACTACAGTGGTACTTTGAACTACATGGTAAGGTCAGCATTGCTAAGACACTCACAAAAAAAGAGCTAACATGTAAGGGATAATGGTCATTGTTGTGAAAGAATCCCAGACAGGGCGATGCGGCACAATAACAAAAAATCCAGAATATCACCAGACTTATCCTTTATAATAATATTATGAGGCATTTATCTTTTAATGTATTCTGCAGTCTTGGTACATCTTTAATTCGTTCAAAACCAGAATCCTCAAGATGATCATTCATCTCTGTGTGAGGGATCGTTTGAAATACGAGTCCCCCACTTAGATAAATAAATTATTGATTTAAATGGCTGCAATAAAAGCTCATCAGCAAATTAAGCTGATAGTGTCGTCACTCTTCAGTTGATTTATGTTTAAGGTTGATTTTATTGACATTGAAAATCACCTGGGGGTATTAATATGAAATGATCTCCATTTCTTTACATCACAATGCTGCCACAATGTCCATAGGTCATTAGTCTGATTTAAGTCGATATCATATTACTCATGTTCACACTACATTTTTGTTATAACCAAAATCATTTTTAGGTTTGTAAAATTGCTAGTGATGTGAATAATACTAAAAAATGCGCTGGTGTTTTAAGGAGAAGTGCAATCAGTGACTAGCATATAAAAACACTTCTAAGTTGAATTAACTGAGGTATTCTAGCCTTCATAACCATCCACCATTTTCTAATCAAATCGCTTTCATCAAGAGCTCATCTAGTTGTTGCAAACTATGTTAATGTGTTAAAATGAGCAGAGGATCCGCCAGTGTGCCTGCAATCAGCACAGACTTTCATTACTGTATATGTTAGAAAATAATAGGAAGGCACAGCAGAGGAAAAACAAGACGATTATGAGTCAGCACCAGGAAAAAAAATCTCCCTCCTAATTAAATCAAGTGTGCCCTTCACTCCGCTAAAACTTCCATATCTTGTTTTGATCGCGCTCGGTGGCTGCTGGTAACGTTCACGGGACTTTTTTTGAAAAATGAAGTCCAGAATTTAAGCTCCCAGAATAAGATTAAACTCTGGTCCTTGGTGGATTCATCAGCATCCTTGAATGGAAATCACTCGATGAAAAGGTGTGTGCTTCATGCAGACAGGAGGTCGACTCATCTTGAACCTTTAACCGCCAACTGCAGCTATTAGACAGATTTCAAATGGAAGCTTAAAATTTCAAAAAGGCTTAAAAACAAATTTAATTAATTTTGTTTTCACGCGTTTGTATTCAGGGAGAGAAATATTAGATTGATTATTATTCTTATTAAAGGGAAGTATTGAAATATCAAAAGTCTTCAGCTCCAAAACCACTGGATACCACATTTCATATAATGCAACTCAAAAGCACCTTTTGTTAGGCCCTCCCTTTCATGTCTTTCAATCTCCACACCTCCATTTTCTATTAAGCAGGTTTTTGTTAAAAATGTGTGGGACATGAGATAACCCCGGTGACATCCCTACGACATCATCAGGGTTATTTTCTCAGACGTCAGAAGCTCCTTCAGAGCCACAGAAGACATTATACAACAGGCTGAGTCGTGAACTCCCCATGACTAGTACATTGACTTTGACGTTTAAAATAATGGATTGCACCTTTAAGATGACTCACAAGGACAATGTAACAATGTAACACCACATTATCATACGCCATGTTAAAGTGTTGATGATATTTGTGATTATTTACTCTGTGACAAACAGCTTTACCTCGTATATTCTTCCTTTTTACCTTAAAGGTGCTAAATGCAAGATTGGGAGCATTTCTATATCCTCCGCACGGCTCTCAACATGGTGACGGCTGCTAACAGTAAAAACACATTTTCACCCCCAACTTGTCAAATATCGCCGCTTGGTCATTGCCTAAAAGCACGGAGTACCCCTCTTGCGCTACTTTTGGACGGACCAGGGACGCCGTGTCAAGATATACTTGTTAATTGCACTTTCAAAATAAACTTCCATTTAGGCAACACAACCAATTAGTTACGGTCAGGAAACGGTCGCGGTTGACGTTAACTTCACTGACTAGCGAGTCACGTGACGACTGACTGATCTGAATCACGGGACTGACGATACTGACGAGTCATGTGACTAAAGACTGACGCGACAAAATAAGTCAATGTGACTTTTAGTTTCACACAGAACACAAACATCGGTCTCATAGTTGAAAGTCTGTTTTTGTTTGACCTTTCCACGACATCTCGTCAGCCCTCAGCGGACTCGCACGCTATTTACACTACGGCGTATGAGCACAATGCAGATTGGCGGCCATGAGCTAGCCAGTGGGGCACGCTCACATGCACAAACATGCACTAAAAGCAGGTCAGGCCCAGCTATGTCAACTAAGCACGGAGAAGCTTGGATTTAACACAGACAGAGGGAGAGCAACTTCATTCTCTGCTCAGGTAGATATTACTCTATATTTTTAGATAGCAAATCGTTGTTTGCTGCCATATTAATGCTCTGGAGATCATATAGAGAACTTTTAACACACACATGTCGTCTCTCTTCTCTCTGTTTCACAGCCTGATTGAAACAGCAGGAAAGTCTCTTTTTCTTCAGTCCTCCTAAAATCAGATTACAGGGAGTCTGAATTCCCGCCAGCCCTTTGATGACCAGGACGCGATGAAGAAGACATGAAAACTCACAAGAGAACATGCAGCGTTTTCTCTTAGAAGCTTATAGAAACAGAGGAGCTTTTTAACTACACTCTGCAGTCTAACTTGGTAGAAAAGCGTCTGTGTTCTTGCCAAGAAGAAGCTTGCAGGCTATCGGCGATGAACATCAAGAGAACTGACCATCACTCGGTAGTACACTCAGAAGAAAGAACGAACAACAAGAAAGAATGAACAACAAGCTTACAGAGAGAAGTGTAACATTAATAACATACTGATTGTAAATAATTCATCTTATACCGTTAAATTAGTTTGATTATGTTCATCAAGGCATACTTAACAGGCATATTGTTCATTTGAATTTCCCCTCATGGCAGGAAAATATATTTATTAATCGCTAACATGTCATGCATTATAATGTTTTTTTTAATTCTATGCAGTCTCAGAGAGCTGATTGGATTAACCATTTGACCTCACTTAAGATGTCAGCAGCAGTGTGACGAGTGCGTGCGCAAAATGACGATGAAAACTAAAAAGCTAATTCTTTTGATTTGTTTTCCTTTTATAAATATATTCAAGCCAGTATTCTAATTTATTCTTGACCTTACAGTGTATGCCGTAATTAATTTATTGTTTGTCGATAAACTACGTTAATTTGGTCTAAAGGGACACGGGATGCTTCATACTGCATGATCCTGCCAGACAGAACAAACAACTGTGACTCAAATGCAATGATCAGTAATTACCGTGATCATTCTGCGTGGCATGTGAGAGCGTCTGTATGAACATATCTGTCAGTTTACCGTCTATAACACAAGAAAATAAACATATGCCGAGAGAAACCTGCACATATAACGAAGCAGATCTGACTGATTTAAAACATTTCCACAGATTTGTGTTCGGTGTAGAAACACGCAGCCTCTCTGTGCACATCTAAAAAGACAAATTTGTCGCATTTAACAATTTCTACTTTGCCTCCTGGCTGTATAGTTTATATTTTTGTGGAAATTTACATTTGCATTAGCATAGGGAAAAGCCCATTTACATGCTTTAGTAAAGTCAGCTTTCAAGTTTTGTTGTGTTCGCTCATTTAGCTGCAGCCGCTGAGTCAGTCTGGCTGAGATCCTGAAATCATATTTACTGCTCGACGCTCCGTCGCCGAACAAAATGTGCAAATGCAAAAACAATCCCTGTGCATTATGAAATGCACAGCTCAATGCCACATCTTAATTTTAACATTTGTAAATCATACACTGCTGATCATGAAGAGTTTTTAGAGCCACTACAACACTTGCACAACATGCTGTTGAGCAAAGAACAAGTCTTGAAGTCCCTCTTCTTCATGCTGAATCTCCCATCTTCTCCCGACTTTTCATTATCCTTACAAATCTCCCAGTGTGCTAACAAGCCGCCACGCTCAGTGAGTGAACAGACGGAGCTCAGGGGGGAGAAGAGGATCAGAGAGACTTGGAGCTCTTGGGTTGGTGTGTGCTTAGAGATTCGCTTTTTTTCAGCCTCACCATACAGCTGGGGCTCAATTAGTGTCCATTTTTACTAATTAAGTACACTCTGCCTGAATCAGTGGTGCAAAAACTAACGTTGTTTGTGAAATCATACGCTGTATCCGCCGTGCTGCCCCTGAGGCAGGCTGGAGGCCCTTCTACTGTACAGCACACTGCTCATCCTCTTCCTCTCTCTCTTCATGTGCTCGGAGACGAAGAGAGGAAATGAAGCATTCCCAGTGGTTTTCAGTGAGTCTTGTTTACACAAAATCGTACACGCAAGACGGGCCGGTTTTAACAAATTAGGGAAGAGCAACAGCGTCGATATTTAATTTGACACCATACCTGACCCCGTTTCTTTTTAAAGTGGAGCCCTTGATGTGGAATTTCTGCATGACGTCCATTACTGTAGCACCGTGCTAAGGCCCAGCTACAGGCATGCTAGTGGAGTTTTGTGCATATTTCCCTAACAATGTGAAGCGGAGTAAGCTTGGCACAGCAGATAAATCCTAAAGGACTTGAAGAAGAGACCCAGTCACAGACATTTACAGTGTGAAAATACCCTCACTAGTGTCTGAAGTTAACACTTTGTAGTATGATATGTGTTAAATTGCTACCACAGAAAGAACTGGGTCCGCGACTGTCAATCTCTACACACCATCTGCGTATGGTATTAATTTCCCAGACAAGACGACGGTCCTTCTGCAGAAGGGTCAGACTTCTCCAAAATGATCTGTCAACCCCTTCATCCCCTGTCGCACTCTTATCAATGCTGCACACTTCCCTCTCCGCTGTTGCCATGGCTACGGTTTGGCAGGGATGAGCTGTATCAAAAGCGCTCTGGAGTTTAGCGAAGACTCCTCTCCACACTTACCTCTGTTATGCTGCTCTAATCCCTTCCTTTTGATCTCCTTTTGATGGAGACATTAAACCTGGAGGAATTCAGGATGTAGGCCTACCTGACAAAACCATACGCTACTGTTTGACTGGATGAGACGCCGATTCTCTGCGGACTGATGCTCTGGTCCGGCCGGGCTGCTCTCTTCCGGCTAACAGATACCACCTCATTATCTGCAGTCCACAGATAGCGGAGCTGTAGCAGTTGGGAGCACAGCTTTCTTCTACTCCACTCTTTGAAGCTGAAGCAAAACAATGAACAGCAATATTTCAGCCTGACGAACGCTTTAAAAAGCAGAAGTCTTTGTGCTGAATTATTACTTTAAAACACTTTGTGTACAGCCATGCTGGCAGCTTGTGGGGCTGAACTTATGGTGCCTTCAAATGGGGTCGTGTTTACCGTGTTTACGTTGATGAGTCTATATGAATGCCCCCCTCATGTCGTATTCACAACCTCGTAAGTGGAAAGTAGGGATGCACCGATACCACTTTTTTCAGACCGAGTACAAGTACAAGTACTTACATTTGGGTACTCGCCGATACCGAGTACCGATATGAGTACTTTTCTGTGCCAAAAGACCCTCGTTAACAGCCAGCTGGAGGGTGTGAGCTACACACAACAGGCTGGGGAGTCTTGCATACAAAGTGGTGTGCCGCGACCGGCTCCAGGTCGGCTTTGAAATGCTCGGG
>CAKALG010019558.1:0-14382 GCA_916700815.1 Helicolenus hilgendorfi | reverse complement strand
GACGTGTACGACGCCGGGGTTAAAGTGTGGAGGTGAATAGGCGTTAACGTTTTGGCGGCGTTCAAGGTGTGAAGGAGAGAGAGGTTTAATCTCCAGAATTAGATCTCACAAAGAGGAGGTGACCCCTCACTTACTAAAGTGATTAACGGCTCAAAATTAACAAAGTACAATTCCTCTGTGATTTGGGTTTTTGCACGTTTTACATTTTCCATCTCTTTCATATGAGTTCTGGCAGTTTTCAAAAGCGTCCGCTGGGATTAAAGATATTTAAAATCAGTTTTCCAAACCTCTCAGGCTTCAATCCAAACGGCACGAAACACTGAGGAGGAAAATTAATACATAAAAAAAAGGAAAGTGAATTTATTTTTTTCCTGTCTTGCTCAGAGTAGTTTGGCTGTAGATAAAATGTTTTAGACGTCTATAATAAAAATACATTTCCTGTTGAATGTGACAAAACAAGTTGATATTGATGCTCTCGGTATCTGGAGAAATTGCATCGATATTGAACGATTCTGCACCTCACAGTTTAAGTCCATCTGGTGCCAATGTTCAGTGGCAGTGCAGGAAGTAGTGTGTCCTTTATGTACAGAGGATGAAAGTGAGGCAATGGATGACATTCATGCACGAGGCCAGATTTCACGTCCCGTCACAGACCTGCAACTAAAATGCTGTTGTTTTGTTTTTTTACGACAAGCTTTCAGTGACCTAAAAGGAATAATTCAACATTTTTGGAAATGTTGCTTTATTACCGAGAGTAGATTAGAAGATTGATACCACTCTCATGACAATGGATTCTTTAGGTTTTCTAGTTCCATATGATACCAGTATCTCCACACTAGCTTTAAAACCGAGCTGGCTACAACCTAAAAATTGCAAATTGCGTTAATGCGTTCAAGAAATTAGTGGTGTTAAAACAAATTTGCGTTAACATGTTATTATCGCATGAACTTTGACAGTCTATTATATACATATTTTCCCGTTATTGTTTGTTTGTTTACTGCATACATAAGTTGGCCTTCCATTTTCTTTTATTTGTTATTTAAAATGACAAAACTATTGTAGTAGTTCTGTCCCCTTATTTGTATTTTAATTAGCCTCTAAATGAATGCCAATCAGAGTTCTGAGATCCTCCAAGCAGACTGTAGTATGTACAAAATTATAAATAAAATGATATATGCAAGATAATAATATATTCATATGGACAAAATCACTAACTTAAGAGTACAGAATAAGCATTTAAATGCAGAAATAGTACTTTTTGTAGAGTGATTCCTGCGTTGTGTATTTTTGGTAAACACCAGACTGAAACACAGATGTGGGAACGTCCCACACTGAGTCATTGAACAGCTGAGATAAAGAGCAGCACAACAATCTCACCTGACCTCCTTAATCCTCTGCCCCGCCGCGGTACCTCTCACCTATCCCATCATGCTCTCTGGTTCCCGTCCAGACTTCCTCCCCCTCTGAAATTATAATGTAACCGCCACCTTGGCCTTTTTGGTCTTTTGTGTGGAGGGAACCTGACTCAGGTAAGCCTCTTCTCCAGGTGGGAAGACGAGCAGGGGGGGGCGTGGCCTCAGAGCTCCACCCCCCCACACACACCTTGTCACGAAGACATGAAGTTTTCACCCTCGAGTGTTTACATTTCGGAGACTTTTCTTACTCTATATTTCAGAGGGAAACACTTTTTTTACTACAACTTTTACTTTTCTAATAGACATTCAACATGAGATATTGACCTTTTAGGAACTTTGACACGTTTCAGTTTGAACTTTTAGAGAGTTTATTCTACCAGGACAAACCTTTCTGTGTTTCTTTCTTCCTTCTTCAATGGATATAAAAGCATGAACTGGTGTTTTCTTTACCTGACTATGAAAGTATACTCAACTTTTACTTGAACTTTACCTTTCAATAAACTGTAAGGTGCATTTTATGATCCTGAGCGCGCCACGGCAATAATGACGCCCTTAAAACATTAAGGCCTTTTCTACATGTAAACAGATATTTTAAATAGTTGGCGATTCATTTAATAGTTGTCGCAGACGCTCCTAAAGGGGACTATACCATATCTTAACCTTGGCGAGGGTTGCGAGTGTCACACCATCATACAAGTCCCTTCGCGGGAGTCCCATGGTTTTTTCACATGTCCTTGCACACCTGACATTATCTGACTACGCGGATGGGCGGAAACGTGAGATTTTTATGCCACATTTTGGAGAATATCGGTTGGTCGCGAGGAGAAACCCTCACTGAGTATAAAAAATCCCTCGTCACGATTCCGCGTTAGCTCATGTTGGTACAAACGTCTGTTCAGAAAGCATAAGCCAGGTTTCACTCCCATCATTGCAGTGGCTCGCGTCCTCAAGCTAAGCTTGCGTGTCTCGCAAGCCAATTGAGACGCTGTGGATTAATATCAGGAGCTAGCTAACAGTAGCTAGTTTAAAGCAGCAGTGGGTAAAATGGAGCAAATATAATTAAAAAAAGTTAATTTTATAAAACGATCACTATATCGTGACAGTAGTGCATGAGACAGGTAATCTGAAAAAAATCATGTTCCTCTGTGTCCTCCGGTGCTCCTAACGCCATCTGCAAGATTTTGCAGACCGGAGCAAAACAACCAATCAGAACTGATCTGGAGCCTGCTGTCTCTGAGCAGCTGTCAATCACTCACAAACTCTGACCAAACGGTCAAACTAGGCAGCGCTGATCAAATATGAATCATATTCTGTTACTGTAATGTCTATTTCTCTCCTCAAATGTTTTCAGAAACGTCTTGTAGTGTACTGTTTAGCTGTAAAATGAGAAAGTTTGTGACCCGGCAGCCACGTTGAGATCAGTTGAGGAAATACCAAGCACCGCCCAACAGCCGGAGCACAGCCAATAGGAACGCTCTCTCTGAAATGACCTGTAATTGGCTTAAGTCTTCCATCAAGGGCTAGATTTTTTAAAGCCTGAAAACAGAGACATGAGGAGGTGCAGAACTCTAGTTTTCTCTCAGAACACTTGAATTACAATTTGCTGAAAGGTTATTGTGGAATTTTTGCCCACTGTGCGTTTGGGACTCGCGCTATCCATTACACCCACGTAATTAATTCAGTCTGGTCTCGTATTGCACATTTTTGACAAGGCTTCTGCTTGTAACGTTTTTTTATCGGATGACGGATTTAAAAAATGCATACGAAAAATGTGCCTGCACAGTCCCTTTCTTTACTGATAAAATATGTCAGTGACACAGTTGAAACAAAGAGGTTTTTATATATGATTTTATATTTTCCTAAAATGCCTCATTTCTTTAGTGTGATTGAAAATTACTTTAGTTATAGTGTATATCTATTGCATCTAATGTAATTTCTCTGAGAAATGTAATGTTCATTTGAAGCTCTCACCTGGTGTACAGGTGTGCAGTTGTTTATCTTCCCCTTGAATTGAGCAGTGGCCTCTTAAAAGTCCTAGATGGCCTGTTTGACGTCCAGGACCTTCACTTATGGTGACGTATTGTAATATTACTGATAGTGTAGACGGTTGGAGTCCTTCAGTGTGTGTTTCTCACACTGACTCACACGTGTTCAGCAGGACTGACGTGTCGACGCCTGCTCAGCCAAGACGCCAGCGACTGACAGCCACACATGCTCGTATCAAACATATGCAACGCTGGCAAAGCAGGAACACAAACATCGGGAGAATGATCATCATCACTGGCTCTTCACCATCTTTAACATAACACAGTCCTGCAGAAAAGCATATTAAAACATATTAACTAGGTCTGGTCTGGGCAATCTGGAGGTCTGCGGGTTCAAGGCGTTGACCGTGTAATCACAATGTCTCCGGTTTGAGTGTTCACAGGGACGTTTGTTTACTAAAGGATAAAAAAATGCCTCAAAAATGAATTCATGTTAGATTTGAAAGCAGTTAACCTGCAGGTCCCAAAGATTATAAAAGGATCATTTGCTTTTCCATCAAAATGCAACAGTGTTAAACTGTTTTATTAAACTACACATTCACTTAATGTGCACTTTAGTCGCTGTTTAACCGTTTAATTTGGACAAAATGTGATTTTCAAACATTTTGCAAGTGATGCTTTCACATATGAACACATTTTGAAATCACTTATGGACACATGAACATTTCACATTTGCAATATCATAGTTCACGTGTCAAAAAAATCCTGTTTTACTAGGTGAAGTATAAAACAAGTTTATAAATTTAATGTTTTTTTTGTTTATTGCTTTTGGATTTATATGTAATGCTCATGTTATGGCATGTTCTCTGTCTTGTTTATTAATATTGTATGATGAAGTTAGCTTGTGTCTTGGAGAACGAGTGTATGAATTAAAGCTGCAGTTGGCAGTATATTTTTGGCATCATTGGGCAAAATGTCCATAATGACCTTTCAGCATATCGTAAATCAATTGTTCTGAGAGAAAACTAGACTTCTGCACCTCCTCATGGCTGTCTTTACAGGCTTTAAAAAATAGGAAGACTTTGACCAATCACAATTTCTGTGAAATCCTGCAGATGCCTTTGGGAGCAGACACAGACAAACATGATTTTTTTCAGATTACCTGTCTCATGCACTACTGTCAGGATATAGTGACCGTTTTCTAAAAATCATATTTGCTCCATTTCTACCCACTGCTGCTTTAAATCATCAATTAATAATAAACAGAAAATTACCAAATGTTCATAACGGTTCAATCAATCATCCGAAAATACAAATGTTATCTGGTGAATGTTTCTCAAATTTGACATACTTTTTTAAAATATGATTATAAATACTTTATTGATCCCAGGCTGGAAATCGGGACGTTACAGTTGCTCTCATATAAACATAAAGAAATGTAAATAGAAATAAAGGAGTATGTAACATGTAAATTATTCACATGCTGCTACAGTATAAACACAATATATGTAAAGATATATAAATAAGTACCAAAATTAAAAATAAAAAAATGAGAATATGAAGTGTGCACAAATATTTGCATTAAGATGTGCAATATATAACAAATAACCACAGTGCAAATAAATAAATGCAAAATGCTGAGCAGGACGATCTATTAAAATGTGTTGAATATAAATGCCAGAATGATAAAAATAAGAATTAAATAAGAGTATTTCTTGAAATGTACAGTATAAATGCAGTATTAATGACAGCATGGCATAGTTTGGTATGATGGTTGACAGTGTGGTCTCGTTTTGCCTTTTGGGGGTTAGAAGTCCAGGGTGCCCAAAACTTTTGAATTTTTTCCATAAGGGCAAAACCTTTTATCCCTATGGGTCAAACAGTGAGCGGGGGTATGTGAGCCATGCTCACTTCTGCCTTGTTAGTTTCATCTGAAGTCTTTATTGTGCATTAACACTGACAGTGGATGGGCAGTGACGTGCTGTATTTTAGCATCATAAACAGTTATTTTAAATTAAAGAGGCACTTTACGCTGTGACGTGTCGCGCAAACACATATTTGTACACACACAACATGCACCTGGTAGAAGTGAAATGAATCCCGGGCAGGAAACGAAGCCGGTAGCAGTGTGTAATTACCTGGCATTTCACCGCCTTCTTCCCCCGCTAACCGCTCATTATCAACAGGCCTCTTCCCCCCCCACTTCAATCCTCTACCCCTCCCTGTCTGTATTCCAACACGAACACCACTTAATTTTACACTCTCAATTTTTTTGTTGTCAAATGTTGACGAGCAACCGGGCGGCCATTATCCGGGCGCGTAGGGGATTACTGGTGTTTGGCTACAAGTGAAGAAACAGTGGAGCAGACAAAACAGGCAGAGAGGGCAGAGCGTGACAAGAGCACTGAGCTGCTTGTATGTGTTTTTTTTTTTCTTTCTGTCTTTCTTTCCTGTCGTGTTAAAGTCTTAATCTCGGTGGCTGGAACTGTGCCGGCATCTCCGATCTGTCACGCTGCTTTGTCACCTCGTCAGAACGAAAGAAAAGAGAGGTAAATGATTGAGACTAAGCCTTAAGGGGATGGACGGGGGGAAATTGATGTCTCAAGTGACAACAAGGGCAGTAATATGTTGCCAGTGACACACACACACACACACACACAATCCTGAATGTTGTAGTACAGATTTTTCTCTCGCTTTGATCCGGTCCACACTGCAGATACATTTCTAGAAGTTGGTCTAATTCACTCTGTTTTGGTGGTCAGACATATACTCGGTTTTGTTTAAATGATACCCAGCCTGATGGGATCATCAACATCCCACTGCAGACGTCCTTCCTGCTTCTTTAGTGTTGATGGAAAACTTTGTGAAAATGGTAGAGAAACGTTAGGTGTGGACAGAAAACCTCTGACATTGAAACCCAGTTTTGAAATGTCTCTGCATCAATGTGGACATGACCTGGAAGTGTCTGCTGCTGCAACAGATCAGAGACAACATGACAAGGACTGTAACGCACCCGGTGAGACACGCGTGGTTCGTTCTCGTCAAGATTTCTGAACGTCATTCGACGATCATCCTCGATCTGCCGGACTCTCACTCCAGAGGATTATGGGGATTCTGACAGGCCTGCCAATCACTGGGCCTGACCCCTCCTCTCTCTAACACTCACACCACCCCTCCTTTCCCCACAAACACACACTCCAAATCCCCTCGCAGCCATGTGACCCCACTTTAACCCCTGGTATCTGCAGGTTTTCTTGTCGAGCGGTCTGTCTGAATTACAGCTGAGCGTCTCTGACTGATCTCAGTCTGTCACTTGCTGTTCGAGGCCTCTGAAACAGCTGCTGGGACAGTTTTTTATCAGAAAACATTTGACTTTCAACTATCAGAGAATTTCAGAGAATCTACTCTTTAATGTTACCAGCAATGCAGAAAAAGATTTTGGTGTTTTTACTTGAAAAAATTACTTGAGCGATTAATTGATTATCAAAATAGTTGACGGTTGAATCAACTTATTATTTCAGCTGTACTGCGTTGAGTGTCTGTGCGGGTGGACGTTTTCATAGATGGAAGTGTGCATCAACTATATGGACCGTCACAGACGGAGGGGTACTCAGTTGGTTGCAATCTGCAACCACACCACTCAATGCCACCAAATCCTACACAATGTACCTTTAAGTATGGAAGTTACGTGACAAATAAATTAATGTTTACTTCTGGTTTCACACGGGACATGAACATCGGTCTCCTGGGTGAGAGAAGGTATTTTTTCACGGTTATGTGGGTCACATACTAATTGATTTTGTGAGATATATACGATACAAATATAAATTATATAGCTATGAACAGTGTATGAGAAAAGCCTGACCAAGAGGATCACCTTGTCAACAAGTGAATTTATCCGATACAATCTTCTCCATCACATGATGCCACTTCTGTCGTGGTGAAACGGCGTTGAGAGCGGGAGCTTTGTGTGAACTACCTGGCTGGTACGCTTTCCCACAGCTGCCTCTTTGCTTGTCAAACCACAAACCAAAACTTAGGCACTTGACGGAGGTGACATTAGGCGATGTTGTCAAGATCCAGTTCTTTTTTTCCTCCAACATTAGCATGTGACAGTTTTTGTCTCTTTTGTGTTGTTTTTGATAAGCAAAAGGTTACAATCTCAAATTCATAACCAGTCTCCAACCTGCCTTTTGCCTTTAAGTGAAGCCAAAAGGTTTCTAGGCTTCTCGAGGCTCCATTTCCTTGTTTTTCCACGGGGGACCTGATGTGCCATGCTCAGCAGCGCTGTAGCAGAACAACAACCCCCCCGGGGGAAAGACGCATGCCGGCTCAGAGAAAACGGGTGTGAAAGATGTCAAAGCAATTACAATAAGCATTACGGTTGTAATCTCCCCTGACAACAGGGAGTGTGAATGAACAGGGCTTTACCCACTTCTCCTGCCTCTGGCCTCTCCCAGCCCAACACACCGCTGCTTCCACAGCAGTTAATGTTTCCTCCGGCGTAACAGCTCCAAAAGCTGCTTGTTACTCCCAACACGGAGAAGGTCGTTTTTTCTTCTCCTCTTTTCACCCAGGAAGCAGCAGGTGATGCTGAACATTTGTTATCTGTGTTGTTGGAGTGTAAACCAGTGTTATCCTTAATGAAAAAACACTCCCAACATGTAGTCATTTACTCACATTATTGATTATGTGCTAAATATCAGCCAGTTCTCATTCCCAGGATGTCAAATACCGAGGCTTTGTCACGGTCGTCGGCGTTCGGTACAGCTGCACAAGTCACACTTTAGAACCGGTATGAAACGCACCGGGCGTTCCATTAACTACAATATAAACCCATCCGCGACAACACAAGAAAAAGAAAGTGTCAAAAATCACGGGACTTTCACCCGGGAGACCGCTGTTCATGTCCCGTGTGAAACCGGAAGTGAACGTTGATTTATTTGTCACATAACTTCCATACTTAAGTTACAGCTCTTCCGGTATTATTTTAACCCAAACCACCATCTTTTCCGAAACCTAACTAAGTAGTTTTGTTGCCTAAACCTAACTAAGTTGTTTCCTGTGAAGGTGGAAGTTTATTTTGAAAAGACTGGAGCGGAAACTGAATGAACGTTCGTCGGAAAACACATGAAAAATGAGGAATAACTTTTCGTAGGATGTCATATGATCCATTGTATGAGAATACGTTGTTTATTTACTAATAAGAAGAAATATTATTTAATTATTCGAGATGTTTACTTTATTTAGGTTCAATTTTCGATAATGTTTTCTTTTACTAGTTATATGTTTAGTTCATTCCTTTTCTTGTTTAGTGTATTTAGTTTTTTGCGTAGTTAGTATTTTTGTTTTGTTTGTTTTCCTGGCCACAGCGTGCTTGGTGGACTTTGTTGGGTCTCTAAACTATGGTGTACGGTCATAGACCTGCTCTATATATAAAGCGTCTTGAGATAACTTATGTTGTGATATATGTAGGTAGGCAGGCAGGTACAGGACCAGCATGCACTTGGGTGAGTGTATGGTTTTTTACCAGAGCAAGAGAGGCAGTAATAGCCATGATTTCTCTGTTCTTTCGGTTGCTTGTTTTTGGAGAAATAAATCATAAGAAACACAGAAACTTTGCATAGACAGTGGAGTATACCACACACCCACGGTGTGTCAGTGGCCTTTTGAATTTAGTTAGATTTTTCTGATAAATGGCCACTATACAAATAAAAGCTCTTGGTTAAGAAACAATCCTTTTCAACCTAATAAAAAGAACAAGAATTAGTTTAAAAATACTGAACTTGAACTGGAACGTGAACTGCAAATGTAAATAAGACCAAATGAAATGGGAAATTGCCTCAGTAATAGTTATTGCAGGTCAGTGGAGCCACAATACGACTCTGAAGTCGTGTTTTGTTCTCTTCACAATTTGATCTGTGTGCAAAACTTAATAAACTACGTTCAGACTTTACAAAAACACACTGAGCTGTCTTATGTTGACCTTGAAATACTTATGATAGTAAAACCCCCATAGAGAAACCAAATTACTTCCTGTACCTTGATTGATTCCTGCGGTGCTTTTGTTTGGTGCTTCAAGTGTCAACTGACACAACTCTGCACACATGGAGTGTGTTGTAACTAAGAAAACAACTTTTTGTTAAATATGGCAAGAAATTGAGAAAGTGTCCTCAAGCTTTAAGGGTAGGTGTTGTTTTTATTCAATCTTAATACAATTGCACATTGAAAGAGTGGTAACACTTTATAATAACCATTAAACATAAATAATCATTTATCAATGGTAAAATGTTAATTAAACTTAGTTAATAGTTATGTTACTGTTAACAAACAATGAAATGATAATTAATGATATTAAATCATTATTAGTTATGCCATAATTTCCCTTTATTTTATCATTAGTTTGTGTAATATGAAATAATTGGTTTATAAATGATTAGGGTTGTCAGTCGATTAAAATATTTAATCGCTAATTTTTTATCTGTTCAAAATGTACCTTTAAGAGAGATTTGTCAAGTATTTAATACTCTTATCAACATGGGAGTGGGCGAATATGCTGCTTTATGCAAATGTAGGTATATATTAATAATAAGAAATCAATTAACACACAAAACAATGACAAATATTGTCCAGAAACCCTCACAGGTACTGCATTTAGTATAAAAAATATGCTCAAATCATAACATGGCAAACTGCAGCCCAACAGGCAACAACAGCTGTCAGTGTGTCAGTGTGCTGACTTGACTATGACTTGCCCCAAACTGCATGTGATTATCATAAAGTGGGCATGTCTGTAAAGGGGAGACTCGTGGGTACCCATAGAACCCATTTTCATTCACATATCTTGAGGTCAGAGGTCAAGGGTTCCCTTTGAAAATGGCCATGACAGTTTTTCCTCGCCAAAATTTTGCGTAAATTTGGAGTGTTATTTAGCCTCCTTCCCGACAAGCTAGACATGGTTGGTACCAATGTATTCCTTAGAGGGTGTGAACACGCTCTTACAGAAGCCAGTGGAAGTGACTTTCTGTGCATTGTTGTATGTTTTTCCTGTTGACATCCTAATTCAGGGGTCTGTTCCATCTCACTGTACTGAGAAACTGCTGCTAAATTTCAAGCTTCACTGTTCTGTATGTGTGCAGCCAGACTGCTGATTGGCTGCTACTGTAGTGTGATATTAGCTTATTAACAGCATGGATGAAGTGAGATGTGCACCATGAACACCAGCCATGTTTACATATTCCGCACCAGGCTCAACAGACTGTTTGTTGTGACATCGTTCTTAATGTTCAGCCTCCACCGTCCTTCAGTCGTCCTCATTCCTGTGTGTTTGCTCTCTCCTGCAGAAACCAGGGATGGATCTGGCCGACACCTACATCACCTTCATACGGCAGAACCAGGATATCCTCCGAGACCGCGTCAACGACGAGCTGTACATCGAGAAGGTGTTCGATGTGAGTGCTGATTCTGGTTCCTAAAGACAATTCCAGTTTATCACAACTTGGGTCTTGGGTGAGATGTGCTAACATGGTGACGTCACTAAAAGGAGGTCAGACAATCAGACAGGTTGGAAGCAAACCGTTTATCCAGACGATATAGAGCACTTTATTTGAAGGTCAAACTGAAAGTGAGCACACCTGAAATGTCACTAATAATCCCTCACTGGACAGGAAACCAGTGTGATCACAAATACAGTGAGTACGCTAGGTCAAAGATGAAACAAGAAGGTGGTCTGCAAACTGTGATGGATACTTGTAACGCATATGACATGGCTGGATCCATTCATATGAGACAGCTGTTACAGGTTAATCTTTCCATCCATATTTAGCGCAAATTTTAAAGGACCAGTCGTGTTTTCATTTCCTTAGAATGAGCCGTTTGCACCTAAGGTGCACTGCACAAAATGTGACACTCACATGCTTTCTTCCGATGGACAGACAGGTCTATTACACGCTTTGCCGTGAGACTGGGCTGTCTAACAGGATGAAATAATGAAGTGATGACATTTTGGACAGACATGCATGTAAACTCCAACTTGACTGGTTGGCGGAGGCATACAACCGTGAGGTTGTAGATATTTATTAGTTTAGTGTACGGATTGGTCAACAGGGCAGCAGTCAGTCACAATAACCACAACACTAAGTACTTGAATTTTGCACTAAAACAGGTCCTTACAATTTGAATATTTAAATTGCTACCACATTCAAATGAACCACATTCCCCCAAAAAGCCAGCCCTATAGAGCACATCTGTGCCTTGCCATGTACACATAGGCAAAGCAGTTTACAGTTGTACTTCTCAAGGCCCAAACACATAGAAAGCTGCACAAATACAAAATGTCAAAAACTGAGGATAAAACAGGACATCCAAATAATGCAAACATATCAGAAATAACAGCAAGAAAGGAAAAACGAAGGTGCAGCACGTGAAATCTTCAAACATATCGCTAAACTCCATCTACAGGAAAAAAAACTAGAAGGCAGTGATTTTTTTTGCAGATGATAAAAAAAAAATTGCAAACAAGGTAAACAAATCACCTTAATTTCTACTTGACTTAAAATATGATGTGACAACAAGATTAAAACGTGCTTTTTGAGTGTTTGTAGAGACATGACACATCAGCCATGACCTGCTGGAAATGAAATGAAACATTTAGAACGGAGCTTTTTGTGACAGAAACCAAATGAAACTGGAAGGAGGTTAATGAGAGCGGAAGCAGTCACGGCTGTGACTTTCCTTCCGTCAGCCGACCGTTGGCTCTCCTGCAGAGGATCTGAACACGAGGACGTGAAAACAGAATAATGGTCCACAGATGATTTTCCCGTCGGATTCACCTGTGAGCTGCGTTCAAGGCATCGTCGTCAGACAAAACCACAGTGAGAAGGAACATTCCTTCTCGCTCAGATAAACACTGCAGGAACACAAAGAGTCTCAACAATGATCTGTTGTTGCGCTGTTATATACTACAAAATCTTAAAGCCGGTCAAGCACAAATACAGACATGTTGTTTCCACTCGATTGGTACATCTCTAAACACGTCTTTGCTCCAGTGTGTCTTTCACTCAAACACAAACTGATATTGATCTCCAGTATTCTCTTCCTTCTCTTAGTTTCTCAGATATGCTGCTTTCTATGGAGGACAGAAGCTACCAAAATAAAAAAAATAAATAAATGAATCAATCAATAAATAAATAGCTAGCTGGCTCGCATTTAGTCGATTTATGCACATTGACCCATGCTCTGACCCCATGTCTCATTTGCATAATGAGGCAGAAATGTATAAAGAAAAGAATAAAGAAATGAAGTTAGGGGAAATAAATAAATAAATGCAAAAATTAATACATTTGAAGATTAATAAAACATAAATAAATAAAAATGAATGCAAAACTAAATGAATTTAAAAAATAGATAAATGCAAAACTAAATTAATTAATTTGATAATTAATAAAAATAAATACATGAATGAATAAAAGGGAAAATTAAACAGAAGAGTAATAAATTAAGGGAATTAATACAAAGATACATAAATAAATAAGCAAATTAAAACAGAAATATAAATTTGTCACATTTTATCAATTAATTAATGGCTACATTTATTCATTTATTTTTTACTTTGGCAGGTTCCATCCTCCATAGATTTTTGCTCATAAACAATATGCTTTGAGTTTGCTTTTTAGGATTATCAAATAGCTCTCAGATTTTTAGGATGCTGAGCAACTCTTTACCTGCCTCTGTCCGTTTTATTTCAATCTTCACTGTTCCCCCAACATATCCTCTTCACCATGGCTCCCAGCGGTCACCGTCTTCCCTCTCTGCACTCGATTTCCTGCTCATCAGAGATTTTTCTTCCCTGTAGATTTAGGAAATATATTTGTGGATTCTCTCCAAAATGCTGATATGAGTCTCTACCTTTGCTTTTGTTTTAATTTGTCAAAGCTGTCTGCAGAATGTAAACGTTCATGATGCATTAAAATGGTGCCGTTCTTTCTCTTATTTGACGGGTTTAGCGACGTTCCCGTTTATCGCTGCTTTTGTCCCAGTAGCTGTACCTCCAGTTTGGTCATGCGTTCCCATTAATACAACATTGGCGGGCCAATGGCTAGCTCACAGCTACCACGCTGCACTGCTTTCATACGGCGGTTACAGCTGATAACGCCGTCCCAACCGATGCCACCTTTCGGTTCATCCGCAGGTTCCTCCTCAGGTTAATACTATTATCTCTGTCAACACTATTGTCATTGTTAGAGCTGTTTGCACCGTTAGCTACGAGCCGCTGGCTCAGCCGTCGCCATGTTGAGAGCTGTGCCGAGGCAATAGAAATGATCCCAATCTCACATTTAGCACCTTTAACACCCCCCCTCCAGTGTATTTTGGCATTTCGATGATATTTCATATTTATTTGAGTCATTTCCTGACTAAGTTGATTAGCCACACTGTTCACCGAATTTATTTTTGGACAAATAACTTAATTTTGTGCTCAAAGTTGAAAAAAAAGAAGGTTGTTGCTAAAATGTGAATATTATGTATGACTATAGTAGAAGCTGCAGGTCAGACGTCATCCTCCAAGCTGCAGGCGCACTCGAGATCGTTTCAGTCTGAGGAGCAGCAGCTAGTTAGTTAGCTAGTTAGGTGTAGTTAGCTAGTCCAACTTGTTGCATTAGCTAACTGGGGGGGTTTAGTTTTTAGTTTCCTCCACCTAACTTAAGTGTGTTTATTTTCACCATTGCATGTGTATGTGCCGAGAACGGGTGAAATCAACGCAGTGAATTACACAAAATCCGACCAACACACTGCCTGTCTCTCTTCTTTACCGTTTCCTCCTGCTGGAGATAAATTAATGGAAAGCAGCCGATGCCAGAGATTTACAGGCCTCTCTGAACGACGGGGAGCACAACTTTCAGCCCAAAAAAAACAAGTGAACGAATCACAGTGCAGCCCGGTGCGGTGTCGGTGCTGGGAATGAGGCGAGAGCGGGCAGTGCTGTT